>JAQZBX010012663.1:0-34838 GCA_029593785.1 Cabassous unicinctus | reverse complement strand
AGTGCAGGGACAGTGTTTGGCAAAGGAAGGTCTCCTCTAATGCGTTCTTGTTGTTGATGACTAGCCTTACGAGTCTTTGCTCTTGTAGTTGAAACTTAGCTTACTGTTATGGGTGCCTAAGGGTTGCCACCTGACAGCCTCCTTATTGCTCAAAAATGACCTTTCTCTAAGCCACACTCAGCATATGAATGCATTAGCTTCTCCCCAAGCATGGGTAATGATTCCCGGGGATGAGCCTCCCTTGCCACAAGGGATTATTACCAAGTGCCAACTGGCAATTTGACTGGAAAAAGACCTTGAATAAAAGGGGGAAACAGTAAAGACAAATGATTTCGTATGGCTAAGAGACTTCAAAGAAAGTTGGGAGGCCATCCCAGAGGTAACACTTATGTACACCTTAGTAGGATCTCATAGAACACCAAAATGAATATCAACCCAAAGAGAAGGGCTCCTGAGGGCTCTGGAGACACCTAGGTCTTATATAATGGGTGGTAGTTCCAGATTGATGCCTTATCAGTGGCCTCTACTTTGGAATCTGTGCTCCTGAGTGTGACAGAGTCGGACTCAAATAAGTCCTCCCTGCACATGGTCCATCAGTCCCTTCTATTCAAACCTATATATGGTGGTGGAGTTTGTAGGTGTACTTCTGGAGACTGGAGCCTTTGGTCTGCCCATGTGCCAGCTGTGCCTGGAATCTCAGTGAAGCTACAACTCCTACTCTATAGCTCAATGGACTCACTCAAGTCACCTGGAGAGGAGATGATGATGGACAACGGCCATCCCAGGGAATGGAGAGAGTCTGCAGATGCAGGCAGTATAATCCCATCCATCTTATCCATGGGATATGAGCCCCCTCTTCCTTAGAGGTGGAGTGGACATCACCATCCCAGACTCCTCAGGATTGGGGGAAGAGCTATGGACTAGGGTGAAGTTACTGGTATTCTGTTGTAGACATATTGTGATTCAAGTAATGGAAGAAATTACAACATTGAGGTGGAGCCAGTGGCCACTGGACACTTTTGGGACAGGGAGAGGGAAAAGTTGTTGTAATACAGGGGCTTTTTTGGCACTTGGGAATTATCCTGAGTGACATTACAATGACAGATATAGGCCATTTTACATCAGCATATAACATGCAGAACTCTGTGGGAGAGATTGTGGTCTACAATGTGAACTATGGTCCATGCTTAGTGGCAAAGCCCCAGGATGTGTATATCCATTGCAGTTTATGTGCCACACTAATGAAAGATGTTTATGTGGGAGGTTGTGGTATATGTGGGAGGTGGGGAACATGGGAATTCCTGTAATTTTTGTGTAGCATTTATGTAATCTAAGCACCTTTTAAAATATTAAAAATAAATACACCAGAGGAAGCAGATGTGACTTAAATGACTGAGCTCCCACCTACCACATGGGAGGTCTTTGGTTTGGTTCTTGGTCCCTCCTGTAGAAGACAGCAAGCTGGAATGATGGGCAAGTACGGCAAACTGATGCAACAAGAGACACAAGAAGTAAAATATAATGAAAGACACAACAAAGCAGGTAGTGGAGGTTCTTGGTGCCTCCTAAAGAGGACAAGCAAGACAGCACTGATGCAATGGGCAGACACAGGAAGTTGATACAAAAAGATGATGCAACAAGAGACTGAAGAAGAAAAGCACAATGAAAGACACAACAAAGCAGGGAATGGTGGTGGCTCAAACAATTAGGCACCTCCCTCCCCTATTGGAGGACCCGGGTTCCATTCCTGGTCCTACTAAAGAAACAAGGAAGATGAGGAGACACAGCAAGTGCAAAGAATGAGGGGGTGGTGAGTAATAAACAAATGAAAAAGAACTTTAGGGAAACTTGTTATATTTGCGATGTCAGAAGATTCTGCTCTTACATCACATATGTAAAAAACATGGATTAAACTGAATATAATTCAATATTTAGTAAAACTATTTACAGTTGTTCAGAAGACCTGAAGATGTATCTAGAGGCACTAACCACTTGTGGGTGTGGGTGACAGGCTGAGTATATAGGCTTGTCCAGGGTTTTGTCAAGTCACTTTGTGCTGGAATTCTAAAACTGGAGACATGATGAAACTGAAATGGCAGATTTCCTTCTCAAGATGTTTTGTGATCTGTTTTGATGTGATAATCAAAAGGCATTAAAAAACCTGGAGGGGCAAAGTAAAATTAACACAATTTTCACATTTTCAGGATAGAAAGACATTATGGGTTTTGTTCTAAAAATAAAAAAGAAGAGCAGAAACCTCTTTAATGAAAGGTGATTTGACACTGACAAACTACAATCAATTTTTCTTGATAATACCTGCTAATCTAAGCACATGTTGAAGTTAAGAATAGAATATGGATGCAGCTTTGGATGAAAAATTAGCCCAATTCCTAATATCATCAATTGCCCAGAAAAAGGATACAAACACTGGAGACATTGTGGGGGCTTAAACACATAGTGATCATCCGTTTTTCCAAAATATTTGCTAAATTCTAAAGCTGTTTAGGATTGAAAAATCTGAGTCAAAATATTCTAAAACAAGGAGTAAAACTTCTTGCATTTTCTTCATGCTTCAGCAACATAGAGAGTCCAAGTTCATAAATGAAGTCCCTGGATGTCCATGCTTTAGGAATAAAAGTTAACTGAAAGTGTATTGCATATTCTAGAAAAAATAAGGGAAAGCCAACCAATATCCGTTTCTGATTGGATTGATTTTATCAGCCTCACACCATTAAAGGAATAATTGAGCCCTCTTTGGTGGGATAATCATCCAGAAAGTCTTTCTTTAGAGTTAATATACACCATATAATAAATAAACAAAGTATTAATAAGGGGGAAGGCAAGGTGTTACGATGAAAAACAAAGGAAATAATGCTAGAAGCAAATGCATGTTTGATATAGAAAATGGAGTTGGCAAAAAATGGACTTTAAAGTAATTATAATATATAAAAGATGATCAAAAATTAAGTTGGACAGTCATAAAGGATGGAAAATTTCACCAGGTTCTTTGAATCCATAAAGAATCAAATGGGCCTTATAAATTGAAACATAAAATATCTAGATGAGTGATTTATTGAATGGATTTAACAGCAGATGGGCTATCAGAAAACGGGATATGGTGGAAAAGGAGGGTCAGAAGGGTTTATATTAAGGATCTTTGGCTTAGAGCTTACAGCTAATGTGGTATGTGATGTCATCAGATTAATATATGCTGGTATAATCCCAGTATTCAGAAATGACTTTGTAGAACTGCCCTTAAGAAATCAGACTTTCCCTGAGTTTGCTTTGTCAAGTTGGTCTGCATGAAGATGAGTGCTCTAAATGCATTCCTTTTGTCACATAACAGTGTCCTTACATATGCTATGCACTAGATGGCACCAAGGACAATTATGTTATCACCTGAGCAAGTCTCTAAATCCCGAATTCTATAAACGTCAATGTTCTTAGAGATAATTGGTGTTAACTGGGCTCTCTCATTAAGCTGGGTAATATTCTGTTACCCTCTCTGTATATATACCTTTTTTGTATTTGCATATTATCTTTTAGGCCACTGCTCTGTTGTTTTGGTAGAATGATAACAAACTTCTCTCTGCACATGATACTCAGGTCCAGGTAAACCATCTTCAAACAAAGAGGTCTAACTTTTGTGCTTCACACTCAAACCAGTTAGTTGAATTAACTTTATGACTGACCAATGAAAACACAATGGAATTAAAATTGAGCTCAAGTTTTAGAAAAGTATCAAATTAGCAAAGTCTAAAGGTAATTTCCTTTATTAATCAATCCAGGAGTAACTGTTAAAACAAGAAAAAATTAAACATTCCAAGAAGTAGAAAAATATTCTGTAAATGAGAGACTCTTCTTTTGGGACTATGGTAAATTAAAATATTCAGACCAAGACTCTTGAGAGGAAAAAAATAGTTGAGTAAAGCTATTTTATATCGACTCAAAAACATAAAAGACATTCAGTTATTGCTTAGCCAAATACTTAGGAAGGAAAATATATTTACCATTTAACATGTGTAAAAATACATATATATGGAACCAGTGGTAAAATGAATGCAATTAAAATTGCAATAAAGCCTGGACCATGATCCTGTATAGCAGGAGAAAATGTTATCTACTTGAATCCATCCTGTTCTTTTATGCAAGTGTCCCACATAAAAAAAGAAAAGAAATATAAAAACACATATAGGAGAGAAACATGATCCTTAATCAAGGGTACAGTCATTACAATTAAAACACAGATAACTCAGCTATTATGATTATCAGATAAGGAAATAAAATTAGTCTAATAAATGTGTTTTAAACACAAGGGAAAAGCTGGATAGCACCCATAAATAAATGGGAAATTTTAGTAGATGATTAGAAACCACAAGGGAGAACTAAATGGAAATTCTAGAAATGAAAACTATGGTACCCAAAGTGAAAAGTTTATTAAACAGTCTTAAAATCCTGCTCGATACAGATGAAGAAAAATCTGTAAATGTGCACTAGTATTCAAATTATACAATTTGTAGTGAAGAAAAAATGATGATAATAAAAAACACAAAAAAGTATGAAATATTTCATAATCAAGTCTTTGGGTATTTTGTGGCAAAATGTTAAATGGCATAATATATACATAATCTCAACCCTAGAAAAGGGCAAAATGAAGTAGAAGGATTATTAGAGGGATTGTGGGAACATGGCCAAATGGGTTAGGCATATAAGTCTTAGCTCTGACTAAAACAAAAAAGAAAATGCCAGAGACTGCCGTGGGTACCTGCCTTGGGGCACAGAAAACCAGGACACTGCTTACCAACTCCCAGAAGAGTGAGGGTCAGAGAAACAAAGAAGCCAAAGCAAGGAACATAGAAAACAGCAACAACATAGAATAAGAAAAAGTGTCAAAGAGAAAACTTAACACACACACAAAACAGCAGCTAAATAAAATGCTTCTCAGCGTAAAGAGAGAAGCTAATCAACTGAATAAACTCATCAAGATAAAAAGAAAATCAGACAGCAACAAAAATTTACAAATCATACTAAGAAACAGGAAGACATGGGCCAGTCCAATGAACAAACTAAACCCCAGGAAGAAAGCAGAACATTGAATAACTAATCAAAGTGGTCCAAGTAAATATCATGGGCCAACTTGCTGAAGTGAAAGAAGAGATTAAGGATATTAAGAAGACACTGGGAAAACATACTGAAGAAATTGTAAACATATGTAAAAAGATAATGGATATGATGGTTATGAATGGCACAATCCAAGAAATCAAAAAGAGATGGGAACTACATAAGAGCAGATTTGAACGGGCTGATGAAAGAATTAGTGATGTGGAAAACAGTACATCTGAAATCAAACAGATAGTAGAAGAGATGGATAGAAAGATAGGAAAAATCCAGCAGAGAAGTAGGGATTTGAATGACAACACAAAATGCACAAAAATGTGCATTATAGGCATGCCAGAGGGAGAAAAGAAGGGAAAGGAGAAAGAAGCAGTGTTGGATGAAATAATGGCTGAAAACTTCCCAACCTTATTAAGGTAGCTAGATGTACACGTTCAGGAAGTACAATGCACCCTAAACAGTATAAATCCCAACAGACCTACTCCAAGTAATATACTCATTAAACTGGCCAATGCTTAAGACAAAGAAAATACTGAAAGCAGCAAGAGTAAAGAGAACCATCACATACAAGGGAAGCTCAATAAGATTAAGTGCTGATTTCTAATCTGAAACCATGGAGGCATGAAGGCAGTGGTATGATATAGTTAAGGTACTAAAGAAAAAAGCTTCCAGCCAAGAATTCTCTATCTAGCAAAACTGACATTCAGAAATGATGGAGATTGCCTCAAAATTAAAAACTTTTGCACCTCAAAGAAGGTTATCAAGACAGTAAAAAGGCAGCCTACCCAATGGGAGAAAATACTTAGAAACCATATATCTGATAGGACCTAATATTAAGCATATATAAAGAAACCCTAAACCTCAAAAATAAAAAGACAAATAACCCATTTAAAAATTGGGCAAGTGACTTGAAAAGACCCTTCTTCAAGGAAGAAATACTAATGGATAAAAAGCACAGGAAGAGGAGCTTGACATCACTAGCTATTAGGGATATGCAAATCAAAACTACATTGAGATGCCATCTTACACCCATTAGACTGGCAGGATTAAAAAAACAGAGAACTATAAATTTTAGAGAGGACGTGGAGGAATGGGTACCCTCATCTACTTCTGTTAGAAGGTGGACTGTTCCAGCGATTGTGGAGGACAGTTTGATGGTTCCTCAAAAAACTAACTATTGAACTGCCATATGATCCAGCAGTTCTACTGCTGGGTATATACCCAGAACTGAAAGCAGACAGAAACAGATATATGCACACCAATGTTCATACCAGCATTATTCACTATTTCCTAAAGTTGAAATCAATGCAAATACCCATCAACTGATGAATGGATAAACAAAATGTGGTACATACCTACAATGGAATATTACTTAGCTGTAAGAAGGAATGCAATTTTAACACATGGGATAACATGGATGAATTTTGAGGATCTTATGTTGAGTGAAGCAAATCAAGCCTTGGAGGATGAACATTACATGACCTCATTGATATGAACTAAGCAAATTGAGCAGACTCAGAGAGCTATTTTCTGGAGGAGAGGTTTACAGGAAATAGAAAGGGAGAAGTTTGTGAACAAACACTCATAGGCATGTAATATATGGTAAGATGAATGCGTGTAGTTGCGCATTGAAGTTATATGACCGGGGGGTAGTGATATTATTGGGATGGGTGGTGCTGATTTGACAAGCGGGTAGATTAAGGAGTGTGGGTTGGAAGGTCCAGGGAACTGGAGGGATAGTTGAGAGGGGAGCCAGGTGAACACCGGGGATTGTTGGGTATGTGGTTGAAAGAACAAGGTTGGGAATGCTCTTATGGCAATAACACAAGGAAGGGTTACTGGTTTAGGGTGTTAGGTGGGGTGGGATTTGGAACAGTAATCACCTGGAGCAGGCTTCTAGGGAATGTGAGAGTGAACATTTTGTCATAGTGTGTTGTATCAGTGACTGGAGACCCACATAAAGAGTGGGAAGGTTTTGGACTCCCATGATGGAGAGGAAGAATTTGTTCACAAACAGAGGGGCAGCAGTCTTTCGAGCACATGGGTTGTTCCTAATAGGGGAGGACAAACCAGTGTGCAAAGACTTTAGTGTTGTTGCAGGTAACTATGAATCTTGTTATCCAAGGAGTGAAGCCAGGGCATCACTGTGGGCCCTGAGGGGAGAGGGATGGATGAATAAAATAGGTCAAGCAAGGGATATTTATTGGACAATGGAAGTGTTCTACATAATCTTGCAATGATGGAAACAGGCCATGTGAAAAATCATCAATATTTGTAAAAGTGTAAACCATAGTGTAAACCATTGACATGGTTAATAGCTCTGTTTCACTATTTATATATCAGTTGTGACAAAGGTACCATTCACATATTAAAAAGTATTACTATGGGAAGGGGAAAAAGGGGACATGTTGGGTATATGGGAGTCTCCTGTATTCTGTATATGACTTCACTGTAACCTAAATCTTGTTTGAAAACAAATGAAAAAAATTAAGACAGTGGGAAATAAATGGAAGAAAATGCCAGTATACATATATGACACCAGATATTATAGTGTTGAAAAGTAAAATGTCAAAAAAATTTTTTTTAAATATTTTTCATTATTTTTAAACATACCAATCTTTTAATTTAATTTAATTTTTAGATTTTTAAAATTTAATGCATTTTCTTTCTGATATTTAAACCTAACATTATTATTTCATTTTCATATTTATTGTATTTAGCTTTTTTAATGGCTTCATTTTTAAAGAAGGTTTGGATCACAGAAGGGTTTCAACTGTGGCAGGGGAAGATCATTGGTGCGGAGTGTCAGTGATGGGGGATATGTTGGAGGTAGTTCACGTGGGCATATATATAAGGTATATAAATATGTTCAAATGTTCACAGGGCATTGTCACAGTGGGTGGAGACTCACACAATAACAGAGAATATTGAATTCCCACCCTGGAGAGCTCTGTCATATTCTCTAATGAGCAGCAACACTGCCCCAAGTGCAGAGACAATGACTGGTGGAGGAGGATGATGCATTGATGGAGACTTGATATTGATGACTATGCTTATGAAACTTTGCTCTTGAAATTGAAACAGCCTAGTGTTGTGGGGTGCCTAACAGTTGCCTCCTGAGATCCTCTGTGCTGCTCTAATATGGCCTCCCTCTAAGCCAAACTCAGCATATAAATGCATTACCTTCCCCCACAGCTTGGAACATGACTCCCAGGGATGAGCCTTGTTGGCACCAAGGAATTACTATGAAGCACCAACCAGCATTGCAACTGGAAAAAGGCTTTGAATAGAAAGGGGGAAAGGTAAAGATAAATGAGTTTATATGGCTAAGACACTTCAAATTGAGTCAGGCGGTCATCCCAGATGTGCTTATACACATCTCAGCAGGAACTCATAGACTGCCAGAGTGGATACTACTGCAAATAGTGGAGATCCTGAGGTCTTTGGAGACTCCCAGACCTAATAGTCAGGTAAGATAGCTCAAGAGTTTTGTGCCTTGCCAGTGGGCCTTACTTTGGAGTTTGTGCTCCTGAGAGTGACAGAGTTGGACTCAATTATGGCTTCCCTACACATGGCTCATCTGTTCCTACTATTTAAACCTATGCTTGGTGTTGGAATTTATAGGTGTACATCCATGGGACTGGAATATTTGCACTGCCCATGTGCAGGCTGGGCCTGGATCCTCAGCAGAGTTGTAACACCTCAGTTCATTGGACTCACCCAGGACAACTAACAAGGAGATGAGGATCGACAACCATCATACCAAGGAAATGAGACATCTGACAACTGCATGGAAGAGATTACTATCCATCGGCTGTATAGAATCGAAGCCTCCTCTCAATTAGGGGTAGAGTGGACATCGCCATCCCAGAATCCTCAGAATTAGGGAATGAACTATGATATAGAGTGGACTTACTGGTATTCTAATATAGATATATTGTGATTCTAGCACTGGAAGAAATTACAACATTGATGTGGAGGTAGTGCCACTGGAAGCTCTGGGGGCAGGGAGAGGGAAAAACAACTGTAATATAGGGGCTTTTTCAGGACTTGGAAATTATCCTGGATGACATTGCAATGACAGTGACAGGCCATTTTATATCATCATATAACGCGCAGAATTGTATGGGAGAGAGCAAAGACTGCAATGTGAACTGTGGTCCACGCTCAGTGGCAAAGCCCCAGGATGTGTTTATCAATCACAATGAAAGTGCCACACTAAAGAAGGATGTTTATGTGGGTGTGTGTGGGAGGTGTGTTGAGTGGGGCATATGGGAAACCCCATATTTTTGTGTGTTACATTTATGTAATCTAAGTATGTTTTAAAAAAATTTAAAAATTATTTAATAAATTAAAAAAAAGAATTATTAGAAGAGATAATATCTGAAATCAAAATTGATAAAGTACATAAATGCTCAGTTCTAAGAATATCAGTGAGCACAAAGCATAATGAATGCAATGTGAATCACTATTTGGGATAAAACAAAACAAAATCTGAAAAATAGGAAAATCTCCCAGCAAAAAACACATAAATATAAGAGTTGATTTTTCATCATAAAATAATTTCATTAGAAAATGCTGCCAAAAGAACAACATATTTAAAAAGGCAGGATTTAATTAAAATTTTGAAACTTTTTTTTTTAACTAGAAAAAATATACTATAAAAACATCACCACTTCCAAAGAGCCTCACTAGTGAATTCTAAATAATTTAACAAGAAATAATTTCAAATTATGCAAATTTTTCAGAGAATAGAGAAATATAGCTTCTTTCCCTAATTTTATAATCAAAATAAACTTAAAACCAAATCCTGAAAAGGACCTTTCAGAAACATAACATTTCCAACTAATATCCTTTACAGGCATACATACAAAAATCCTTAAGAAAATATTCACAAATATCACTCAGTGATATATTTTAAAAAAATTATATTATAAGCAAGAGAGATATTTCCCAGAAATTAAATGATTAAAATATGAAATGCAATCAATTACATAACCATATTAAGATTAAAGGAGAAAAGCCACATGATTATCTCAAAAGATGTGTAAAAAGACTTGGGCAATTTAAAGTTCATTAAAAAACAAAATGCATTATGGAATTACAAAAAGAAGGAACCTTTCCCAGGCAGATAAAGGGTATCTTCCTTTTTTTATCTAATACTGTATTAGAGATTGCCAAAAATTTTGGCAGATTAAGACAAAATCCAGGAGTGGGTGTAGCTCAGTGGTTGAGAGGGTGCTTCACATGTACGTGGCTCCAGGTTCAGTCCCTGGTACCTCCTAAAAAAATAAAAAATCTGGGAGAAATCCAAGATGGAAGAATAGGGAAAGGCAGTCTTGTCTTTTCTTCCAGAACCTGTGGGAAGGCAGTCAGGCTTGTGGGTCATAGAGTTAGCCATGGTGCCATATGGTCTATCAGGGAAAGTGGCCGGAGAGGGGTGACCCAGCTGGGAGCTGGGGTGTGGTGGCAAAAGGGGAATGAGGCAAAGGGGAGCTGTGGGGTGAGGTGACTGGACACTGAGCAAATAGAGGGTGGTGGAGCACTCAGGGCAGTCACCAGACTGCTGCCCAGAGAGTCACCAGAACAGCAAACAGATATAGGACAATCAAGACAGTGAGAAGAGACCTAGCAAGTCACAAGAGGGTTGAAAGGGAGGCCTGTTTATGTTTATTTTTTTCTCTTTTCTCCCCCTTTCTCACCTCCGTACCTGTGGGGAGGTGGGCAGGGGAACGATTGATTGGCAGACACAGTCAACGGATAAGGAAGGTCCTAGTCAGTTGCAAGTGGCCTGAGAGAGTGACCCAGCTGTGTTTTTTGTTTATTTGTTTTCCTCTCCCTCCCTCCCTCCCTCCCTCCCTCTTTTTCTCTCTCCTTTCCTCCCTCCCTCCCTCCTTCTCTCTCTCATCATCTGGGCACCAGCAGTAAGCAGGAAATGGGATTGATTGATGGGCAAGGACAGCACAAGGAAAGAGCCTACCTCAAAGCAAGTGACCTGGGAAAGATGCCAACCATTTTTTGCTGTTCTTTTTATTTCTTTAATCTTTCTTTTTTTTCTTTTTTCTTCCTTTTATTCTTTCTTTCTTCATTTCTTTTTTATTGTCTTTTCTTTTTTCCTTTTTTTGTTTTGATTTTATTTTTACATTTTATTCATTATATATATATTTTTTATGTATTCATACATTTTTAATTTTCTTTCATTTTGTCTCATTTTGTTCTTTTATTTTTTTTCATTATAACACAGACAGTTCTATAGATTTAGAATAAGAATAGCCAAGTGTAAAAGAAGACCCTTAGCCCAAAGCCAAACAAAAATAAAACCCTAAGCAAGAGAGAATAAGCCATCAAGATAGACACCTATACATCAACAAAAAATTATATCCCATACTAAAAAACAGGCAGATATGGCCCAGTCAAATCAACAAACTAAAACGTAGGAGAAAACACAGTTTGTTGAGCAATTAATCAAAGATGTCCAAACAAATGTCCTAAATGAATTCAATGAGATGAGGGAAGAGATAAAGGATATTAAAAAGACACTGGGTGGGGAAAAGAAGTAGCTCAGTGGTTTGAGCACTTACTTCCCATGTATAAGGTCCCAGGCTCAATCCCTGGTACATTCTAAAACTAATAATAATAATAATAATAGTAATAATAAAAGACACTGGATAAACATACAGAAGCAATTGCAAAAATACATAAAAATACAGATCTTATGGTAATGAAAGTCACAATGGAAGAAATTAAAAATACACTAGTATCACAAAACAGTAAATTTGAACAGGGTGAGGAAGAAATTATCAAAGTAGACCATAAGACATCTGAAAAAACACAGATAGTACAACAGATAGACAAAGAAGTTGAAAAAATCAGAGGGAATCAGGGAATTGAATGACAACATGAAACAGAAACCACACATTTTGGGTATCCCACAGGCAGAGGAGAAGGGAAAAGGGGTAGAGGGAATGTTTGAGGAAGTAATGTTTGGAAAATTCCCAACTCTTATGCAGGACAAGGATGTACATATCCAGGAAGCACAGCATACTCCAAACAAAATAATTCGTAGCAGACCTACACCAAGACACAAAATCAGATTGTCAAATGCCAAGGATAAAGAGGGAATCCTGAAAGCAGCAAAAGAAAAAAGATCCATCACGTCAATATAATGGTTGCTTAAAAAGATTAAGTGCTGATTTCTCATCTGAAACCATGGGGGTGAGAAGGCAGTGATATGATATAGTTAAGATGCTGAAAGAAAAACTGTCAACCAAGAATTCTGTATCCAAAAACATTGTCCTTCAAAAATGAGAGAAAGGTCAAAATATACACAGATAAATAAAAATTGAAAGAATTTGTCAGCTTCAGGAAATACTAAAGGGAGTTCTGCCAGTTGAAAGGAAAAGACAGAAGAGAGAGGTTTGAAAGAGACTATAGAAAAGAAGATTATAAGTAAGGGTATCTAAAAGGTAAAATGAGAAACAAAATTAAAATATGACATATATAAGTCTAAAGAAAAAATGGCTGAAATATGTACTGCCTTTATAGTAACATTGAAGATTAATTGATTAAAATGTCCAATTAAGAGACACAGATTGACAGAACTGATTAACAAAATATGACACAACTATATGCTGCTACAGGAGACTCACCTTAGATGCAAGGACACAAATAGGTTGCAAGTCAAATGTTGGAAAATGATTTTCCATGCAAACAGTACCCATAAAAGGGCTGGAGTAGCTATATTAATATCAGATAAAATAGACATTAAGTGCAAATCTGTTGTAAGAGATAAAAAAGGACATTATATTAATAAAATGGGCAATCTACCAAAAAGAAAGAACAATCATAAATATTTATGCACCGAACCAGGGTACCCCAAAATACACGAGACAAATACTGGCAATACTAAAGGGAGATAGAGATGTCTCTACAGTCATAGTGGGGATTTCAATATACCACTCTCAGCAATAGACCGAACATCTTGATAGAGTATCAATAAAGAAAAAGAGATTTTGGAGAAACTAGACGTAATGGACATATATAGAACACTTTTCTCCAAAAGAGCAGAATGTATATTCTTCTCAAGCACTCATGGATTATTTGCCAGGATAGATCATTTGTTAAGACAAAGTGTCAACAAATTTGAAAAGTTTGGGGTTAGCACTATCTCTAACCCCAAAAGAATGAAGCTGGAAGTCAAAAATGGTCAGAAAACAACAAAATTCACAAATATATGGAAGTTATATAACAATCTTAAATATTCAGTGGGTCAAGGAGGAAATTGGAAGAGAATCACTAAATATATTGAAGAGAATTAAAAAGAGAATGCAATATATAAAAAACTTATGGGATACGAGTAAATCAGTGCTGAGAGGGAAATTTATAGCCATAAATTCTACATTTGAAAAGAAGAAAGAACTAATGTAAAATATGTAACTGCACATCTGGAGGAACTAAAAAAAGAACAACAAAGAAATCCCAAAGCAAACAGAAGGAAAAAAATAACCATGATTAGAGCAGAATTAAATGAAATTGAGAATTTAAAAAAATAGCAAAAATTAACAGAAACTAAAGCTGTCTTTTTGAGATTAATAAAATTGAAAATCCCTTAGCTAGACCAACAAAGAATAAAAGAGAGAAGATACAAAGAAATAAAATCAGAAATGAGGGATGGGACAACACCCCTCACCCAACAGACATAAAGAGAATTTTAAGAGGATACTATGAAAAACTGTATGTCAATGAGTTGTACAATATAGATATATTGGACAAATTTCTAGAAACACACAAGTAACTTGCACTGATGAATGAAGAACTAGAAGCCTTCAACAGAACAATCACAAGTAATGAGACAGAATCAGTCATCAAATCTTTCTCAGGACCAGATGGCTTCAAAGGTGAATTCTATTGATCATTCAAAAAAGAATTAATACTAATCCTGCTCAAACTCCTCCAAAAATTGAAGAGAAGGGGATATTACCTAACCCATTCTATGATGACAACATCACTCTAATACCAAAGCCATATGAAGAAGCTAAAGGAAAAGAATCCCTCTAGTGAACCAATCATTCTAATGAAAGAGTTTTGATGTAAAAATCGTCATCAGAATACTTGGAAATTGCATCCAAAAAAACATCAAATGAATTATACACCATGATTAAGAGGGTTTCATCTCAGGTATGTAAGGATGGTTCAACATAAGAAAATCAATTAATTTAATACACCACATTAACAGATAGAAGGAGAAAAATTACATGATCACATCTATTGATGCAGAAAAGACATTCAACAAAATTCAGCAATCGTTTTGAGATAAAAACCCTTCAAAGATAAGAATAAAAGGAAACTTCTTCCACATGGTAAGGGTTATATAAGAACAAACTCCAGCTAACAACAAATTTAATGGTGAAGAGGTTAAAGTTTTTACTGTAATATCTGGAATAAGAAAATCATGCCCACTGTCACCACTATTATTCAACATTGTGTTATAAGTTCTTGCTAGAGCACTTAGACAAGAAAAATAAATAAAAGGAATCCAAATTAGAAAAAAAAAAGTAAAACTTTCACTATTTGCAGATGACTTGATGCTAGGTATAGAACGTCCTGAAAAACTACAACAAAGCTACTATAGCTGACAAACAAGTTCAATGTAGTGGCAGGATATAAGATCAATAAGCAGGAATAAGTAATGTTTCTTTAAACTAATAATGAGTCATGTGAGGAGAAAATCATTGAAAGAATTCCATTTACAATAACAGCTAAAAGAATCAAATATTTAAGAATAAACTCAAGTAAAGGCTTAAAGAACTTCTATACAGAACATTACACAACATTGCTAAGAGAAATCAAAGAAGTCCTAAATAAAAGGGAGGATATTTCAAGTGCATGGACAGGAAGACTAAAGTTCATTAAGATGTTAATTCTATCTAAATTGATTTATAAATTCAACACAAACACAATAAAAATTCCAATAGCACTTTTTACAGAAATGGAAAAGCAAATTATTATATTTATTTGGAATGGTAAAGGGGATCAAATAGCCAAAAAATTCTTGGAAAAGAAAAATGAAGTTGGAAGACATATGCTACCTGACTTTAAAGCATACTATAAAGCTACAGTGGTCAAAACTGTATGGTATTGGCACAAGGATAGACATATTAACCAATGGAACTGAATTGAGAATTAAGAAATATATCTGCATATCTACAGCCAACTGATATTCAACAACGCTGCCAAGTCCACTTAACTGGGACAGAATATTCTCTTTAACAAATCATGCTGGAAGAACTGGCTATCAATATCTAAAAGAATGAAATAGGATGCCTATCTCATGCCCTGCAAAATTTAACTTAAGATGGATCAAAGATCTAAATATAAGTGCCAGGACCATAAAGCTATTAATAAATAACATAGGGAAGGATCAATTTGACCTTGTGGTTGGCAATGGTTTCATGAATTTTACACCCAAGTGTGAACAACAAAAGAAAAATTAGATAAATTGGACCTCTTCAAAAATAAAAATATTTCTGCTTCAAAGAACTTTGACAAGAAAGTGAAAAGGCAGCCTACACAATGGGAGAAAATATTTGGAAACCATATGTCCAATATGGGTGCAATATCCAGTACATATTTTAAAAATTTTACAATTTAATGAGAAAAAGAAAAAACAACCCATTTTAAAAATGAGCAAGAGACTTGAATGTATACTTTTTGGAGGAAATACAGATGGGTAAAATGCCCATGAAAAGATGTTCAAAATCACTAGCTGTCAAGGAAATGTAAATCAAAACTATAATGAGATATCAATTTCAAACCTACTAGACTTGCTGCTATTAAAAAACAAAAAACTATAGGTGTTGAAGAGGATGTGGAGAAATAGGCACACTCCTTCACTCCTGGTGTATATACACAATGGTTCAGCCACTGTGGAAGGCATTTTGGCAGTTCTTCAAGGAGCTAAGTATTGAATTGCCATATGGACTGGCAATCCCACTACTAGGTATATACCCAGAAGAATTGACAGCAGAGACACTAACAGATATATTTACATGAAGGCTAATAGTGGCATTACTCACAATTGCCAAAAGATGGAAGCAACCCAGGTGTCCATCAACAGATGAATGGATAAACAAAATTTGATATATACATCTGATGGAATGTACTCAGCTGTAAGAAATAATGCAGTATTGTACACTATGCAACTACATGAATGAACCTTGAGGATCTTATGTTGAGTGAAATATGCCAGACACAAAAGAACAGATTTTGCCTGATCCACTGATATGAACTAAGAATAGTGAGCAAACTCATGGAAGTAGTGTCTGGAAGATAGTTTGCCAGGATACAGAAGTGGAGTAGAGATTGGTAAGCTGATATTTAATCAATGCAGAATTTATAATTAGGTTGATTGTAATGGTTTGGAAATGGACAGAGGTGATGGTGACACAGTGATGTGAGAATAATTAACAATGCTGAAGTGCCAGAGTGAATGTGGTTGAAAGGGGGAGCTTTGGACCATCCATGATGCTAGGAGGAAAACTACAGGATAAAACAGGGCACTGTATAATAGAGAACTCTGGGGTGGCTGAAGACTGTGGTTAATTATACAATATAAGAATGCTCTTTCAGGATTTATAACAAAGGTATGTTACTAGTACAGGGTGTAGATGGTGGTATAATACGTGTGGGAAAATGGACCTAAAGCATACTTCTATGGGATATGAATGTGTGTGTGTGTGTTTGTTGCCATAGGTGTTTCTTGATAGATAGAGGATCACACAGAAGTCAATGAAATATTAGACTTCCTTCCTGTGGAAGTGTTCTGCTACATTCTCAAATAAAATCATGAAAAATTCTGGAGTATATAGGCTATGAATAAGAAAAGGAAACAGGACAATATGTTAAGCCAATTATCTTAAATCTTGTGCTTGTGGAACTTATTCCTGTAAAAATGAAACTTAGCCTAATTATAATTGATGCCTAATAGTTATTGCCTTGAAAACCCCAAACAGGGCCTCTCTCTAAGCCAAACTCAGGCAGTGAACTCACTGCTTTCCTCCCAATGTGAGACATGACTCATGAGAATGACCATCCTGAGAATGACCCTGTTGAGAATGACCCTCCCTGGAATTGAGGGTTGATTGCCAGGTGATGACAAGTGATGCATTTATAAAGGGACCTTGAACAAAAGGGTTAAACATTAAATTAAAAAAGAGTTTTTATGGCAAAGAAATTTTGAAACTAAACAGCAGGTCATTCTGGAGGTTTCATTCATGCAGGTCTCAGGCAGATTTCATTTAATTGCCACAGTAAACAAAGCCTCAAATGAAAGTGATCCCAAGAGCTCTAGAGACTTCATGACACCATAGGCATGGCACATAGCCTCATGAAATCAACAGCCCTTCAGCAGGACCCATTAGGGAATATATAATCTATGCCTTCAATGTAACATAGTTATACAAATGTATAATTTCCCAACTCATGATTTTTCAACTCCTTTTAGTTGAAACTGTAATTCTCAATAACCCATTAAATATATCTCTGAGTCTTAAGTCATTGGATTGTTTATATGTCAGTTGACCCCTAAATCTTTGCAGAATTGCACCCAACATCTACTCTGTAATTCTTCAGGCTCGCACTGGACAACCAGCAAAATTATGATGATAAGTCCCATCTCAAAAAGCAAAGATTATCTTCAACTTCAAGCAAAACAATTCATTCCATCTACCCCCATAATATCTGAGTATTTTCTCCATCTGAAGCATTCAAAGTGGACATCATCCCAAATCCCTCAATATTTGGGATGGAATGAAAAAACATAAAAGAGAGAGTGATCATGCATCAATGTAGAATTATTGTTATTGTAGTTAGCTTGTGTAAACAGAAAAACTTGTAACATTGCTATAAACATAGTAGTTGCCAGGGGTTCACAAAGGATGGGGAGAGAGGAATAAGTGGAACACAGGACAGTTTTAGGGCAGACAAGTTGTTCTGTATGATACTGTAATGACAGATACATGACATTGTACATTTGATAAAGCCGATAAAACTATACGGCGCAAACAGTCAACCATAATAGAAACAACAGATGTAGGTTACTAGCAATGTTTCAATATTGGTTCATCAATTGTAACAAATGTACCACACTAATGTAAGATGTTAATAATAGGGGGAAATATGTTTAATATAATAGGGGGTTAAAGGGAATTCCCTATACTTTTGGTGTAATTTTTCTGTAAATCTAAAACTTCTTTAAAAAAGAAAAAAGAAAAAAAATAGTGTCTGTCTATTACTTGTGGAACAGTATTCTGAGCAGATTTTTACGGGGGTCTCACAATGCTGCAATCAAAGTGTCAGCTGGGGCTGGTTCATCAACTGAATATTTGGCTGGGGAAGACAGTTGAAGGAGAAGGACCACTTCTTTCTTGCTGGATATTGGCTGCAGTCTACCCTTAGTTCCTAAAGGCCTCCCTTGGTCCTTGCCACATTGTCCTACAATGTTATATCCTTCATCAAAGTCAGCAAGAAAAAGAGTGTCTCCTGGCAATGCAAATTAAAAAGGGAGATCCAAAGGAGTCACTGGTCCATAGCAACTCTGAAATCTTAGGGGAGGAAATTCCCAGTTTCAGGCCTGGGAATACTTTTCCCTGACATTAAGCATTACCCTCTGGACACTTGGTGCTGCTGCACTTGGAATCATCTATCTTGGGGTCCGTCTGCAAAAATGGGGTAGAATTCATAGTATCCAAATTTAGTTCCGATGTTCAGACAGATGATGCACACACCAAAGAGATATGAGAAGATTTTTACATAATGAGGCTTTCTGAGGAGAGCTGTGACTCTCAAGCAGGACCAAAAATGTCTTGAGATTTCAGAGAATAGATTGTCTGGATTTTTAAAAAGTGGTTAGGTGATGGAACTAGGGAGAGGCTTTCCGTGTGCATTAGATTCCTATTATTGCTGTAAGAAATTACCATAAACTTGGTGACTTGAAACAACATGCATTCCATTAATTTCTGTCCATACTCAAGGACAGGGAATTGCAGAATGATGCAAGCCTGGGGATGCAAGTGTGATGGAGACACTCTAGAGTCTTTCTGCCAGAATTTCTATGAAAATCTTACAACTAATTCCATACATAATGGCACAATATTGAATATTTTCCCTCAGGATCAGAAAAATGCAAGGATACCCTCTCTTACTATTAATATTCAATAGAAGACCTAGTCACTGCAGTTTGGCAAGCAAAATAAATCACTGCATACACATTGGAAAGGAGGAAGTAAAAGATATCATTATTAAAATATGACCAGATTATCTCCATAGAAAATCCCAAGTATGCTAAAGATTATAGATTAAAACAAATAAGTGAATTTAGCAGGGTCATAGGACACACAGTGAATATGCATAACTAAATTGTAGTGCCATACACTACCAACAGACAATTAAATAATAAAATTTAAGAAACATTTATATTAAAATTAATTCGATCACATGAAATTCATAGAAACCAATCTACCCAAAGATATGCAAGCTCTCTCCACTGAAAATGACAAAACTTTGTGCAGTGATTAAAATAACTGAATGAATAGAGATGAATCCAAAGTCCATCAAATGGAAGAATCAACATTGTTAAGAAGTAAACTTCCCCAAATTTCAAAGATCTAAATAGGGAAAACAATATTGAAAAACAAAGAAGAATATTATAGGACTTACACAACCTTACTTCAATATTTACCCTGGATTGTAGCAAAAAGGCCAAGATGTGAATACTTTGATATTTATATACATTATTCAAGAAATTGTAGTTCTTCTAAAGGAATACAAATAGATCAATATAGCAGATTAAAACTCAAGATGGACCTAATCTTTTAGTTTAAATTTATATTCCACCAGGCCTCCAAAGAAATGTAGTGGGTGAAAATTCATTATCAACAAACTGTGTAAGAACAGCTGCATAGTAATGGTGGGGGACAGATTAACATCTCTACCTTGACCATAAGATCATAAACAAAACATGATTTTAGGATATGAATCTCTTCTAACATCAGTTATGTAAAGGTGTTCTGTCTTTCCAAGAAATAATAAAAACCAAATAAACAAAGAAAACAAAAGGAAATACTGATTTGTATCATTTGACAATTTCTACAATGTAAATATCTTCATCATGGAAAATCTGAAGCTACCAACATGATGTCTCTGAGTGCAGCGTTGGGTAAATATGCACACACAGTTGACTCTCAAGAACGAGTGTGAGTCAACTCAACCACATTGTAATGTAAACCTAAACATAATATTATAAAATTCTAGAATATAACATAGGAGAAATTGGGGTAAATTGAAATTTTCTCAAGATGACTCTGAGAGTAGTTAACATAATAGAAAAATAATACTGTGAACTTTATGAAAATCAAAAATTATTTCTAGAAAATTCACCATTAAGATTAAACAAAGGCATCATTTAGATTGGGAGAAATTATTTACAACTTATACGTATTTTGAGAATAGACAAAAAATTCCTACAATCAATAATTCACAAAAAGTCATAAAAATAGACAATAGGATTGAACAGACAGCACAGAACATGTGAATGATTATGATTCCCATAAAAAGCTGCTCAAAACTATTAGTTGTGAAGGACATGTAAATTAAAATCACAATGTGAGATGACTTCATGCCTGCTGTATAAAATAGAATTGAAAAATAGTCTGACAACACCAAGATACAGAAAGTATATGGAGTAACTAGATACATTATATACTTCTGGTGGGAATGTAAAGTGGTACAACTTTATTTTATTAAGTGTGTGTATTTTATTAAGTTATTGATACACTTGCCTTTAATTGTGGAATCCCGATTTTGCCTACTTAGAATTTTATGAGGAGGAAATATCCCCAAATCTTGTAAAACAAAATCTAACATTAACCATCTTACATTCTAAAGAATAAAAAATATGAAGAAAAGAAAGTTTTCAAGGAAAATAAGCCACAAAAAAAATCTTGGTCCATCCACTAATTTCAATTAAAAGTGAGTTTCTATTAGTTATTGCAAGTTTATATTATTTCCATGTCATTATGTCAACTTACATAGGTTTTATAAAAACAAAGTCTTTATTTTAATGGTATTTAGACTATATGATTTTATCCCAAAAATTCATTCTATACTGCACATTTCCTGCTTTGTACTGATTTTTAATACATTTATCCCTTACACATTGCGACTTTCCCCATCGCATTTTCAATATATAGTGGGTTGGCATAAGAAAGTAAACGGGACTTTTGGGGAACTTTGTGGAAGCTGCAGAGAAAATGCAAAGGCCAGCAGAAAAAGTTTAGTAACTCAGAAATGCGTAAAATATATGCATATTATCATATAATATCAACATATTTTACCTTTTAATACCATAAATATACACCATTTCTTAAAGTTAAAATAAATTTAAAAATTAAGCTTGCAAAAAAACCATAAAAGCCAGCAGATGACACACAAAGGCTAAATAAGTAGCGATATCTTTTAAAGTTTAGTAATTTATAAATGCATAAGAGATATGCAATATTATATATAATGTTAACTGTACAGCATGTATTTTACTGTTAATAACATGAACAGACATATTTGTTTCTTAAAATTATTTTTTTAATAAAAGAACTGTGATTCTATGCACTGGTTTGGGGATGCTAAGCTTGTTTACAGCACTCAGGTGACATCTCATGGTGATGCGCAGTCATATTTGCATCCCGAGTTTCTCATATCTTATGTTGTTAAAAGCCATAACCTCTATTAAATTCGTGGGTCTCAAGCATACACTTCGTAGTGGTTGAAAAGTGCTCCCAAGAAACAGAGGAAAGTGATGAACGTGAAGGAAAAATTAGAATTGTTAGATATGCTTCCTTCAGGCAAAATTGCTGCAGCGATTGGCAGCCATTACAGCATTAATTAGTTGATTGTAAGGCATATCAAGGAAAAAGACAAGGAATTCTGCCAAGCTGTTGTTGCAGCTACACCAACAACTGGAAAGCATCTGTATGAACCATGAGATCTGCATCTAATTCCTGTACAAAGTGCAACATTCTTTGGGTGCAGGATTGTTATTTTAAAAAGGCATTCCAGTTTACTCTGGCATCGTATGAGAAAAGGCTAAATCCTTATTTTATTCCCTCAAGGAAAATGAAGGCGAACGGTCTACCCCTACAGATTTTTATTCCAGCAAAGAATGGTTTGAAAATTTTAAAAAAATGTTTAGCCTACACAATGCAAAAATAATGGGAGAGGCAGGGTCTGCCAATCAAGTGGCTGCTACTAAGATTTCTGAAATCCTGAAGAAACTTAAAGAAAGGCCACAAACCAGAAGAGAAATTCAATGCTGATGAAACTACCCTATATTGAAAAAAAAAAAGCCTCAGAGGACCTATATCAGCCTAGAAGAAAATTGAGACCCAGGTTTTAAAGCCAATGAGTACCAGTAGGGAAGTATAAAAGTTATTTGTTTAATGTCTTATGTTAACATGCACTGTGGTCAGTGTTATTCTCCTCAAATTAGCTTCATTTAAAAAAAATCCATATTTATTTCATATTTTTATTTATTTTTCATGCAGTATGTTTCATACAGTAAATTACATATATGACCTACAAATAGCCTATGAACAAATACTTAATCCTAACTTAAATAAAGTACTGTCAATACCACATCAAAGAAAAAGAAAAAAAAATTCAGACTTCTCTGGTACAAATAGAAGGCCAAAGAATTTTACATGGATTTCCAGATCATGTGAGTGCTATACCCCTAATACTCATAATGTGGATGAGAATTAGCTGAATATATAACAGGTAAATCAAAACGAAATGCTGAAAATGCTCAGATAATCCAAGGAGACAGGAATGAGGGAGTCCAGAAACAAAGCCACAAAGAAAAACAAAACAATAATCCATCATATGAATAATTACCTTAAAACTGTAGATCAAAATATATCAATTAAAATAGTGATTGAGTTTAAAACACAACAAAGTTAGAGGCGCAAATATAAACTATTTACAGTAAACTAACATTAAATAAAATGATATACAAGGTTAAAATAATTAGATGGAAAAAGATACACCATGTAAATACTTTTCATAAAAAGTAAACTTCAGTACAAGAAAAACAAGCAGAAATAAAGACAGACATGTCATAATGAAGAAAGCATCAATTCATAAAGAAGACACAGGATTCATAAATGTATATGCACTAAACTATAGAGCTACAAAAGACTAAAGGCAAAATCTTATATAAAAGTTTATATCAGGAGAAATAGACAAATCCAAAATTATATGTGGATATTTTAACACTCTTCTTTCAGTAACTGACAGAACAGACAGATATTGGCAAGGATGTAGAACATAAGAACAACAATTACAACCATATTGATCTAACTGAATTTATGCCCACCCTATTCAAAGAAACACTTTCAACACCCTCTCTCAGAAACTGGTAAAAGTAGTAGATAGAAAATATCAAAGGATATAGAGCACCGAATGACACAATAAATCAACAAGACCTAATTGTCATAAAAGACTTCACATACAACAACATATTAAACCCTTTTCTTTCATGCACTCCTGTAACAGTCAAGATAAACCAGATTCTAGATCATTAAACTTGAACACGTTTAATTGAATTGAAATCATACAGTGTGTTCTCTCACAGTGAAATGAAGGTAGAAGTAAATAAAAGAGAGATGAGGAAAATCTGTAATAACTTGGAAATAAACAATACACTTCTAAATAATCAGTGAGTCAAGGAGGAAGACGTAAAGGAAATTTTAAAATTACACATAACTTAAAGGAAAATAAACAATATATTAAATGTTACATTGCAGCTTGCACACTGGTGAGGGGGAAATGTATAGCATTAAATGTTTACATTAGAAACATGGAAAGTTTCAAATCATTAGACTAAGTTTTTTCCTAAGAAATTAGAAAAAGTTCAACTCAAAGTAAACAGAAACAAAGAAATAATAAAGGCAGAAATTAATGTAGTTAAATATAGGAAATCATCAGAGAATAATCAGTGACACAGAGGCTCATCAAAGTGGATATGCTTTTACATAGGTCCTTTGTTCATTTTGAGTGAATTTTTGTTCATGGAATTTTCCTTCCTCTTAAATTTTTGGAGATTTTTGAGAAGAATTGGGGTTAATTCTTCATGGAATGTTTGGTAAAATTGAACAGTGAAGCCATCTGGTCCTGGGATTTTCTTTCTTGGTAGGTTTTTATTAATGATGCAACCTCTTTATTTGCTATTAGGGTATTCTGATCTTTTATTTCTTCTTGATTTGGTATAGGATGATTTTGTGTTTCTAGCAATTTCTCTATTACTTAAAGGTTATCCAATTTGTTAGCATACAATTTTTCACAGTATCTTGTTTGTGATAACTTCTTGTATAAATTTGGCTAGGTTATGGTGTCCAATTGGTTGATCATTCAAACACTGGCCTGATTATTACTGCAAAGGTATTTGTGGTTTTTAAATCAGCCAGTTGATTGCACCTATGGTATTTGCATCTACAATCAAAAAAGGAAATAGCCTTCAACAATGAAAGAAGTCTCATCCAATAAGTTGAAGACCTTAAACTGAGACCTGATCATTTCAGCAGTCAGAAGGAAGATTAGATCCGGCCTCCCAGAATAATCCAGAATAATCTCTTCATTTCAAATTTCATTACCTTAGTCACATCTGCAAAGCCATTTTTGCCCTGTTACATAATATATTCACAGATTCCAGAAATTAGGACATGCCCATCTCTAGGAGGCCATTTTCTCCTCTATTACAATTTCCCAATGAAACAATGGTGACTCTTTAATATGATCTTCATTTAATTGGATCACTAAAAACTATGTCACTCACTAATGTCTCATATAACATTATATTACATAGTAAAGCTAATTAAGTCACTCAGGATTCATACTCTATTTTGTTCTTGTTTTATGTTATCAGAATGGGAGTACATGAAAGAGATTACTTATGACTACCTCAAGCACTCAAGACATTCACTCTTGTCCAGGTTGACTTTGCCTTTAACTCCTCATTTATCATCCTAGTAATGCTTACTATCTCTTCCTTAGCTTTTTGTATACTAAGAAATTTTATCATCTTCCTATCTAACTCTGACCAAATTTCTACTTGGCTATCTGGTAATGAATGTGAGGATTGCAACACAAGTGACAAAGTGATTTAGTTGGTAAATTCCTTTCTGTCAATAAAGAAAAGTCAAGTTGAACTTCAAACATTGGAGAGTGAGCTGTTTCTAGTGACAGACAGTCTGATAATTGTTGATTGCCACATGATTTTTATTATCAGGTATTACATGACACTTGGTCCTTGATATTGTGCTGAAAAAAATTATATCCACAGCTGAGAACTTTGCCTTTTGAATATGAAAATCTTCTTGCCTGAATTTATTTGCAAAATGATTATTTTTGATGTTTTTACTATGTTTTATCCTGACTTTTACTAGTATGATTTTGTATTCATTAAAAATTACTGGATAGTGATTATACCAAAGCCAGAAACAGAAAACCAAAGTAAAATGCATGGATCATCTACAAAATTATGTCAAATATTGTTAAACAGGTCTTGGTTTGGAGAGAGACTGGCATAAACAAATAATTCATTCATAGTATTTGCATTTCAGGTAGGAAAAATATGTGAGATTTCCTACATTGTGTTTTTATTATGGACATATGAATTTAAAGAAGTTCACTTTATGTTGTCTAATCCAATATCTCCTAGTGTCATAAATGAATATGTACCCAGGAAAGGCATATGAATAGAAGATATAACAAACCTATAGTGAAGCATCATCAAATGGCCCACACTAACCTTACTAAATAAGATTCAGGAAAACATTTATGACATCCAAGACACACTCATAAATACACAATTTCTTTACACTTGCAAAAAGGCCAATCCAAAGTGAACAGGAAATTTGTTTCAAGTAGACTAGTTTTTAAATCATTATGGAGTCTTTCCTGTAGCTAAATAAAAATACACCAGAATGTCAAGTAAGCATTTTATTATACATAATTATTTTTCTTATATATATAATATACTATGCTATATATTATATAATATATAATAATATACTTGCTATATAACATAAAATATGCAATATATATTACATATTTTAGCACTGTATTGTATATACACACATATATATTTTATCTCATAACAAGTGAGAATTTCTGAAATTGTCATTCAGTAAAAAAAAAAGCTCTCTATCACATTAGTTGGTATCATTTAATGACTTGGAAATAACACACTCATTGTGCTAGAAAAGATTTTCAAAAATATACTTGTAATCAGAAAGCTTCCACACTGGTGTAATAATAAGAAATCTGTCATTTCTGGGGTAAAAATTCTACAGGTCTTTAATTGTACTACAAAATGTGCAAATTTGTCTGTGAAGACACAACTTTTCAGAATTTAAAAGCTTCTGCCTGCAAAGAGAACTCTAACACTTCTAAAATTTCATAAATCTGATGATATATATACACCCTTCAAAATTATTATATATGCATACACACATGGAAAACAAATATTTTTTGAGACAGTACAAAATGCCAAAATACATCCATACTTTGATGCAACAGCTTTATATCAATTACCACTGAGAAGATTGGTCCTTTATCACACACTGGCCTGATAGCAAGAAAAATATGTGCATATATGGCAAAGTGTTATTTGTGCACCTTTCAAACTATATTGAAGTAATACATGAATAATTAATTAATAATTTCTTTCTGTCTTCAAGTTTGGGCTATAAAAATAA
Organism: Cabassous unicinctus; assembly: GCA_029593785.1. Lineage (NCBI taxonomy): Eukaryota > Metazoa > Chordata > Mammalia > Cingulata > Chlamyphoridae > Cabassous > Cabassous unicinctus. The sequence continues at coordinate 7,917 of JAQZBX010012663.1, read as the reverse complement.
TATGGCAAGGAATGCAGCCATTTTCTCAATGCTTGTTTTGCTTATGAGATTCAATCTACCAAATTATTAGGATGTCTTAAAACATATATTTAAATCTGAATCTCCACCATTTTGCTACAAAAGTGTAATTGTTCCAGAAAATTCTATCAGTGCAGTCATAAAGGAGAAAGTAAATTTAAATTATATACTTAGTTTTGATCTTTCTGTCTTTCACAAAATTCTTGGATTAGTAGTAAAGAAATGAAGTAGTTCTAATTCAAATCAATTTCTATATTGATACAATTATTAATGGTATTTTTGCTAATTATTGGGGAATAAAACACGATTGAGTCCAAAACTTAATTGCCAGTCATGTGACTCATTTGGAAAGAAATGTGAACAGATCTACCATAACTTTAATTTTTATTACAAGTATTAATTATATCCTGGAAGGACATTCCTAACTTGAATGAGAAGATCAACTTGCAGAAGGTTTGGGGGGATTATAGTTCAAAGGAAATAGACCACATACTATGTTGCAGCTTCAAGCCATTTTGGCAAAATCCTTTATATCCTCCAAGGGCTCATCCAATTACTAATTACTATGACTATCTTATGGACGATTATTTTTAATTTTCAAATATATTTTCTTTAGAGAGGCTTTATGACAAATGTTATTATTGCTAAGAAGATACTATTTAATGGCCCTTTAGAAGAGAAGAGGCAAACTTTTGTATACAGCAGTGCTCATCCAAAATGGATGATATATTTGTTTGGACTATAGTCTTGAAAGAGACGAAATATCAAAGCAGATTACTTTAGAACCATAATTGCTAAGAAAAATATGGGAATAAGTAAAAAATAAACTGGCTGAGACTGGTACAAATTTTCTTTCACATCATGTGTTCAGACAAGAACTTATAAGTAAGGGAGCTAAATTCATATATGCTTTCCTTTTAAAAATATGATTTGAGTAATTCTACATAGGGTCATAATATCTTAAAATATGATTACCAATGCTTTACTATCTCTAGGTTTTGGCAACAGTTTGAAGTAGGGCATAGTAATATATATTTAAATATTCAATCATTTACTCATTTGCTCAACAAATATTCACCTACTGACCAGTTTCTGTGTTGTAGAAACAAAGAACAATGATAGCAAATAAAATTGGCAGATTTAAGCAATTATTTTGACAAATAATCTTGGGTAATTTCTAGTATTTTTAAGTTAAACTTCTTGGAAAATTGACTTGTATTCATAGCTTTTAAAGGGAAAATATGATGCCCATTACTATTTTATTCATGAGACAAAATTATTCTTTACACATGGCATTTGAAGGTAGATAAATGTGCTTAGTATATAGCAAGCACAGTACATTTCAAGGTAACTCATTAAAGTACATCTTCAGGCAGAAGTGATTGTCAAAGGGGTAATATAGAAATTTAAAATGTTTCTTTGAAAATTACGTGATTATGAGGTAAATCAATAACAAACTCATCAAACTATTAAAAAAAAATAATTTTCTTAGTGCTGTTATAACATCCTTGTTCCTAAGGCTATATATCATGGGATTAAACATTGGCATCACAATGGTGCAGAAAAGAGAAAACAGCTTGTCAATTCCTGCAGAATGATTGGATTTAGACTTAAATAGGTAATGGTAATAGATCCGTAGAATAAAACAACAGCTAGCAGGTGAGAAGAACATGTGGAGAAGGCTTTGGCCCATCCTTGCACTGTTGGCAACCTGAGAAAGGTGGAAATGATTTTGCTGTAGGAGGCAAGAATCAGCAGAAAAGGGACTGCAACGAACAACAAAGCTACTAATAGGCAGATATCTCATGGACTGAAGTTTCCCAACAGGCCAGCTTGAGAAGGGGAGGGATGTCACAGAAGAAGTGATTAATTTGTTTAGAATCACAGAAATACAGAAAGAAAATCTGACATGTTTGCCCTATATGGACTGGGATTCCACTGATCCAGGAACCCATTGCCAGCTGAATGCACATCTTTTGGTTCATGACTAGAGGATAGTGTAGTGGGTTACAGATGGCCACATAGTGGTCATAGGCCATCACAGCCAGGAGGAGACATTCAGTAGCTCCCAGAATAAGGAAGAAGCCCATTTGGGTGGCACATTTCACCTTAGAAATGCATCTCTCCTGAGTCCAAAGGTCCACCAGAATTCTCGGGAGAGTGACAGACACATAACAGATTTCCAATGAGGATAAATTTGCCAGGAAAAAATACATGGGTTTTGTAGTATAGAGTTAAGCCTGGTAATTATGATTATTATGATATTTCCAATTAAAATAAGCATGTCAATGATAGAGAACACTCCAAAAAGAAACCCTTGGAAATTTGGAAGGTTAGAAAATCCCAGGAGTACAAATTGCATCACTGTGGAAACATTGACTGCTGGTATTTTTTTTTCATGTTTCATCTGTAGGAATGATTTAATCAGAAATAAAAATTACTATACTTTACTTGGCTTTTGTTTTCTCCTGTATAATCTTAGTACTGTATGTCCACCAATTTTACCAATTGCATATAAGAAAAAATGCTATACCTACCAATGGCTGTACATGTCCATAAGAAAAATGTCTCTTCAAAAAATCTTAAAGTAATATTTCCTTTTTGCAGGTGATAACATACGTGAATTTAAATTTTGCTATCTATTTGAATAGTTGGAAACCCAAAAGCTGAATTTTATGTTCAATTGTAATAATCCTTCCATTCTTTCAAATGTCCATGCTTCTCCTCTTTCAATTGTTTTATTCTATTATGAATTGAAATTAATTTCATTGTGAGATTAAATAGTTTGCAAGCCATTTAAAAAAGGTTGGCAAATGAAGCACTCAAGTACATTTAATTAAATTATGGTGGCTTTCCTGTAGTATCTCCAAAGTCTTTAGTATTATGCATATCTAGCCCCTTTTAGTATAAAAAACAATGATGAGTCAACACCAAATAATATGAGATGCAGTTTAGTCTTTTAAACTGTGTTTGTATTTGAATGGATGGTATGTGACATCAAAAGTTATATGTTTTATTTAGATTTTGTAGTGTGAGGAAAGGAACTCTAAAATGGTCTTCCTGTCTAAGAAAGAGGAAGTCAAGAGGTCAGTTATGTTCACTTGGCATCTAGCTCAAGCAACCAGTTTTAACCAGAACTTGTAAATCTTTATGCTGAATTACAAACCATTTTACAGAAAATACAAAAACTACTAATTTTGTATGGAGCTAGTTTCATTGAATTCTCAAAATTTTTAGAAGATACTATTTACACAACTCAAAAATAAAATCACTAGATAATTAAGCTACACATTGACACCTTTTTCATTCACATACATCATGCTTAATTTTGGTTACTCCAGTGAAATAATGAATTTCTCTCATGCATGGATTGTGTTATCAACTACCGAATTGATCATGGCAATGTATATATGCTTGTTTTCAAAGAGAGTTTATTAAATCAAATTGAGGGTAGGAAATAAAATAAGAAATTGGCAAATACAATGAGAAGGCTTTCTTTCTTTTTTTTTTTTTAATAAAGAAGAATTCTCTAATGACAAAAATGAAAATAGTTCAATAATCCCTAATATTTTCAGATTCGTTTATCATGGGACTTAACTCATCATACAAGAACTTATCAATAATATATACTCCCGATTCAATAATGCACAACAGTATCATGCTCATTATTTAGGTATAATTTGAGTTTAATGAGATAGATTCCCCAGATTTAATACATGTAAAACACTTAAATCCATGGTTAACACTCAATAAATGTTAGTACGTATGATGACGACAGTGGTAATAATCTTTGATATATTAGCCCACCCATTATATTACAAAGTGCTTTGCATTTTGTTTACATTTGATCTTACAATCATGAAATTTATCCAATTACAAAGGCTATATGAAACAATCTTTAAATTTTTTTTTTTTTTTAGATCAAGAATTTATCTTTTCATTTTCCAGAATTAAATATTCTTTGCCAATGCTTAAAAATCAACAGATACATGCAAAAATATATTTGGTATTGGACAGAAATTGTTCAGGCTTACCTGTTTGTATCAAAGGAAATTTTATTCTTACCTTTTGTATTAGTCAGCCAAAGGGGTGCTAATGTGAAATACCAAAAATGGGTTCATCTTTACAAAGGGTATTTATTTGGGGTAGAAGTCCACAGATACCAGGCCATAAAGCGTTAAGTTTCTTGTCTCACCACAGCCCATTGTCACGTGTTAGAGCAAGACAGCTGCCGGCGTTTGCCAGGGTTCAGGCTTCTGGGGTTCCTCTCTTCCCGGGGCTGCATTTCTCTCCGGGCTTAGCTCCTGTTTCCACCACAAGGTCAGCTATACACGATCAGGTGAACGGCTTGCTTCTCTTCTCCTGGGGCCTTATTTCCAATATCAAACTGCTTCTCAAAAAACTGCTCCCTCTGTCCTTTGCCTTGCCTTTTATATTCGATTCCCCACCCACCAAGGGGTGGGGCTCAATGCCCTACTGATGTGGCCCAGACAAAGCCCTATTCATAATTTAATCATGCCCAGATTAACAGATCAGACTACAAGCATGATGCAATTATATTTTTGGAATTCATAATTATATCAAATTGGCCAATAGTTACACTCCACCCTCTGAATTCCAAAAATACATTACAATATTCAAAAAACCTTAAATCAGTAACAATTCACGTACAAAATCATATCATAGGCAGTTTAAAGAAATACAGTTCATCTTGAGGCAAAATCCCATCTGCTATAGACCTCTGAAACTTACAAAACCATTTAACTGCTTCCAATACACAAATGGAAAGACAAAGGATAAACATTTTCAATATCATAAGAAGAAATTGGGATGTTAAACATGAGTTATGGATCCTCTATAGTTCAGTAACCCTGCAGGACATCCTCCATTCAATTTTCAAAGTCTGAGAGTCATTCTTAAGAAGATGGTTTCTTCTCCTTGGGACCACATGGGAACCCACCCTTTCCACAGGCTTGCCCAATGGCCATTTTCTTGGTTCCACCGTCATCAAGCATCTGGGTGTCGACCAAGCTCCAGACCTCACCCTCTAAGAGTGTTGGGGTGATTGCCACACCTTACCCAATCTTTGGGTTAGAGTCTTAGCTCCCCTAGTACAGTGAGGTAAAGACAACATTCCCCCTAACCTTTGGCATAGAGGTTCAACCCTCTCAGAGCAACGAGTTGACCACCTGGCTTTCCCTAACATTTGGCACACAGGTTCAACCCTCTCAGAGCAATGGGCTGACCACCTGACCTTCTCTAATCCGTGGGGGACAGGTACACCCCTCTCAGACCTATGGGGTGTGGCCTTAACCACCCTAATCTTTGAGGAATTTGCTCTACCCTCCTTGCACCCTGGGATGGCAAAACTCTCCCAGAACATTGGGTGGGGACATCCACCCTCTTCAACTGCTGGGGAAAACTCACCCTCTCTGCACCATGTGGCATCAAAACTTTCTTAGAACATCGGGTAGGAACATCCACCCTCTTCCACTGCAGGGGCAAACTCACCCTCTCTGTACACATGGGTGGGGCTCCTGTCTTGGCCCAAGGAGATGTCTTAAGTCCAGATCTCTGCTTCCACGGTTTTCTTCTTAAAGCTGATTCCCCTTCAATCTCTCCTTTCCATTTTCTCTTTTGTCCAAGCTGACAGTGGTTTTAGTCATACAGCTCTCTCAAAAGCTTTGTTGGTTTAGCATGCAGTAAGCAGGGTTCCAAGCCATTAGACAGTAAGACTTTCCACAAGTCTTTCCAAGATAACTGCATCTTCAATTCTGATTTACAAATTCCAACTTTAGTAAAGTCTTCAAATAGGGCATTTTCATCTGGGAATTTGATTTCTAGAAATTTGGAAGTTCCGGAAACAGTTTCTGTTTTCTTTGTGCCCCAAAGTTCAGTCCTTAGTGTATTTTGCTCATCTAGTATTTTGCTATAAGCTTCAAGAAGCCAAGCCACATTCTCCGACTTTACTTTGGAAAGTTCTTCTGCTAAAAGCTCAGGTTTGCCATTTTCAAATTCTGTCTTCCATATAACACCAGGAATTAATCTTGCTAAGTTCTCTGCAACTTTAAAACATGGATTGCCTTTCCTCCAGTTTCCAATAATAATTTCATCATTTACTTCTAAGGCATCATAGAAAGTCTCAAAAGTGTCCATGATGCTATCAACAGTCTCTTCAAAGTGATCTAGGCCTTTTCCATCAGGCATTTCACAATTCCTCCAAAAAATGCCCCTTACCCATTTATAAAACCATTCCAACATTTTGGTATTTAAAAAAACACTTCCCCACTCCTCGGTACCAAATTCTGTATTAGTCAGCCAAAGGGGTGCTAATGCGAAATACCAAAAGTGGGTTCGTCTTTACAAAGCGTTAAGTTTCTTGTCTCACCACAGTCCATTGCCACGTGTTAGAGCAAGACAGCTGCCGGCGTTTGCCAGGGTTCAGGCTTCTGGGGTTCCTCTCTTCCCAGGGCAGCATTTCTCTCCGGGCTTAGCTCCTGTTTCCACCACAAGGTCAGCTATACACGATCAGGTGAACGGCTTGCTTCTCTTCTCCTGGGGCCTTATTTCCAATATCAAACTGCTTCTCAAAAAACTGCTCCCTCTGTCCTTTGCCTTGCCTTTTATATTCGATTCCCCACCCACCAAGGGGTGGGGCTCAATGCCCTACTGATATGGCCCAGACAAAGCCCTATTCATAATTTAATCATGCCCAGATTAAGAGATCAGATTATAAGCATGATGCAATTATATTTTTGGAATTCATAATTACATCAAATTGGCCAACAGTTATACCTTTATTGGTTGAGATAAAAAGCATGGATAAATTTAGAAGAAAGTGTGTTTCATTTTTAGTGTTAGATAATTTTCTTTTTAAAACGGGTATCATCTTCTAAAATATATTCTGCTGTAAGAAAAAATAGTGCTCTTTAAGTATGAAATTGTCTCTGCCCTGGGTATCAGCACATTTCCATGTTAATTTCTAAATGAACTGAATCATTCTTCCTGCCACTCAAGTTTGAAACAATCAAAAACATACGTGACCGTACTGTTCCTAGTGTATTTTCTTAGTCCTTCTGTAACTCTAGTTGCTAACTTCAGATATGTTTCATTTGACTCTTGGCAAAAGAGATTCAGTCACATATTGAATAATATATATATGATATATTTTTCCATATTTACCTTATATGGCCTGGTAAAATTAGAGCAATGTTTTAGCAAAGTACGACCAGTGGAAGACTTAGAAGCCATGTGTTCAAATCCTTACCCTTTAGTATATGGTCAGTTGAATTTCTACGTGTCAAATATTTGTAAAAAGAAATGATGGCACATCAATTGCAGACAGTCCTAATTTTAAAAGACATTGAGAATGGAAATATAACAATTATAAGCCTTAGGGATATATTTGTCTAATTTGAGGGTGGTAGATTTACAAAAAATTTAGTCAATTAAGGATAAACAATTAATTTAAATTTAAATAAGTATATTAAATGGATCAATTGATGAAATCAACTTATCCTAATATTTTATCCACAAATTTAAAATTTGCGATTATTGAGAACATCACAAATTTATAAATACATAAGCTTAAACTAAGCTGTTCTTTAAATGATGTAAAAATAAACTCTCTTAGTAGAAGTTTCTATGCCAAGAAAAATTCAGTAGAAAGTGTCTAAAGTTGTTAGAACAGTGATGTCATACTCAACATGAATATTTCACCTCTACATCAAAATTGGCCCGATGTGTCTCATTACTTCCCAGACAACAGAAAGTGTGTTGGGAAAGGTGGGGAGGGATGAATGAAGAAAAGCACTCATTTATTCCTTTTGAGTTGTACAAATTGGAAACAACATGCAGATCTTCCAGTCATGCACCATCATCAAAATTTAGTCACAAAAC
>JAQZBX010012662.1:0-40926 GCA_029593785.1 Cabassous unicinctus | reverse complement strand
TCATTTCCTAGGGCCTTGGGCGGGGAGGCTATAGAGGTCAGGAAAAGCCTCTCCTATTTAATTTTCTTATGTGCACTTCCTTGGTCGGCCAGAAGATGGCGCTTGTTGGCAGCTCTCAGTTCAATGCTTGGTCGGACTGTATTTGTTGTGGCACAGACTAGATCAATGTGATAGAGCTTCCTGTCTGGGGGCTAAAAGCCTTGTAATTTAAGCTTTTGGAGACAGTTCTCCATTCTTCTCTGGCAGCTTCCTCCCTTTTCCCAGCTAGGAAATATTTCCTCTCCCCTCTGAATCCTCAACAATCAGTCCCTGTTAGTAAGGGAGGATATTAGGAGGTTTGTGTATCTTTAGCCCCTTGCAGGCTCCAAGGTAAACAATGGTGCAGCCCCACCCAGCCTGGAAGGGCTCTCGGGACAAGGCAGACCAAACCTGGGAGTCAAAAGTAGGGTCAGCCCCAGGCTCTCTCTCCCCTCTCCTGTGGAGTCCTCAACAATTTATCTAGGCAAGAAGAGAGGGAGATTGCGAGGGTCGGATTTCTCCAGTCCTTCCTAGGCTCCCAGGGCAAACCGCCATGTGGAAGGGTCCGTGGCGCTCCACAGCCCAAATTTGCAGGTCATAACCTGAGTCAGCATAAGGCTGTGTCCCTCTCTCTCACTTTTCTGGCAGTGGTAGATTCCTGGAGCCCCCTTTGTCTGTAGTTGCAGGCCCAGAGACCCGAGAATTCTAAGGAGTGTGGGGGAGGGTTCTCGCAGCAGCAGCCACTGCTGATTCTAACTCACAGTTCTGTGGTTGTGATTTCCCTCTTTTGTCCCTCTCTCCTCTGGGTGATGTGCAGCCTTCACCTGCTGTCCTAAACCCTAGAAGATCTATTTTGGGGCTGTTTCAACCTGTTCTCTATCTATTTTTCTGAAGAAGAGATTCCTGTGTCTTACTAGTCAGCCATTTTCCCGGAAATCCCCTTAAGGTTTATTACTGAAGGAATTTGTATCTAGCTCCATCCCAATTATTCATTAGCACCCCAACATTATAACATATTAGAATTTCTGTAGGTCCAGGAGGCAGCTTTGGGCCATTAGGCCCAAAGCTGTATGAGGGAGGTGCTTTGGAGATCTATTTAAAACCTGAACTTCAAAGTCAAAGATCCTGATACCAACTCTAAATTATCACATTGCTCAACCCCTTTTGGGATGGTATGTGAATGCTCACAGATCCCAGGAACAAGAGCAACTACTATGACCACATATGGAAGACAATATATGCTATGCCATTAATTGAATTAACCTTACAGAGCTTATATGCAAGATCAAACAGCCAGACTATCATAAAGAGTTCTTTCGGAGCATAAACTTTGGATCTTCTTAATGCATCCTGCACATCACATTCCTTGCATGTGTGAGTGTATTCAAATTATTGGGGCTCAAATATATCACCTGCATAGAATTATGAGCCAGGCAAAAAGAGCTTTCATACTCATTTGACATCTTCCAGGTTTCTTGAAAAATGAGTATTAGAAAACAGCTACTTTTCCAAATTTACTTATTAATAACCCAATTTAGCTGATGGATCACTTAAAAATAAACACAAATAAAAATTAGATTTTTTGAATATTCAAATGAAAAAATAGTTCAAATAAATTTAGTAAAGTTAAAATATTCTGAGAAATATGATAGTTTATATAGAGAAGAAAGAAAGAATAATTTGAAATTCAGATGACTGAAATATATTTTACATTGTGAACATAATCATAGCCCTCACAAGATCTTTTAGTGGATATGACAATAGCATAAAAGTGTCATTAGAAGCTTAGAGACAGATGTACATATAAAGAATAGAATGGATGGGTAGGAACAGTATGACTAAGACAGGGAGTCATGAAGAACTGTGTCACTCACAACTAATTTTGTTTATAATATTTCTTTGAGCTACATCAAGACTTCTAAACTTCTTCCAGCCTGGTGATTTCAGACCATCTTGGGTCTTAAATAATTTGCTTGATTGTTATGAGTGGTTATGCACTGGGGAAAGGTGTTCCTGTAATAAAATTTAGTATGGTGGACTTCAAACCTTTTAAATCTAACGAATCATATATTAATGGATAGAATTTTTAAAAGTGCATATTTAAGTCACAAAATATATCTTAGGTACTCTGTGCTTACATTTATATGCTAGGCAAAACAATTGATCAGATTATTCCATGCATTCATTTGACAGATGTTTTTGCAGTTAGCAGTAATTATTTTAAGGGCCAGAAATTGAATGTTAGAAAGAGCAACTAACAAATACATCATTATTATTAGATCAATTGATTTTGGGTGTGAGCATGATAAAGATTTTCATCATATAGTCTGCCAGTAAAATTTTCTGGCACCTAAAAGAAATGATAATAAATGTTTGCATGGTTTTATAGCATACATTCTATCTGGTAAGATGTTTTTTATTCAGATCTCTCTTTAAGAAACCCAAGTCCTTCTTTTCCATACACTCAAACACATGTATCACACACATGAGAAGTGCAAAACATCGACCATTTCCTCATGAAAATCAATTCAATGACTTCCAGAAAAAATACTATATTAGATGAACTCAGGCTATGAATAACTATCCAGTCAGAACTAATTTATTTTGGAAGAAAGAGAAAGGTTTTCTGCAATTTTCCAGAGGTTTCTATTGTTCCAAGGGAAAGAAAAGTTATGTTAGAAGTTGGAATGGCCCCTTGAAATGAAACATCAAAAGATGAGCTCCCACTGAAAAGAAAAACATTGCTTCTATTATGTATTGTCCTGGAATTATGCCTGGCTGTTGTGCAGGAGAAGCTCAGAAAAGTGCTCTGGGGAATTAATGGACTCATTCTTTTGAGAAGAGGTAAGTGCCTGGACTCAGAGAAATGTCCAGAGAAAGGGCAACCAAGACACAGCTGAGAGTGGGTAATGGGATGTATTAGATGTGAGTAAAAAGGGTAATGTGAATAGCAGTACATCATTGATGTAGAAAATAAATAATTAAAAAAACATTATAGGTGCTGCTAGTGCTAGATTGTATTCTAAATCTCACATTAACTCATATGTACACACAAATTTTTAGCAATTCAGACACCACATATTTCATTATTATCACATGGCTGTGAATGGCATAAGGGATATTTTATATATGTAAGTAATATATATGCAATCAAATCACAGAAAGAGCTACTATATTTTATTTCATTTCAATAAGCATTTATTGCCATGATACTTTGTGCCAGGCACATTGCTAATAAAAAGAGAGAGAGAAAAAACAACAAAAAAGACATAGTGTATAATACATGGCTCAGTCATGAGAAATTACAGTTGATATAAAGGAAACAAGAGTGTTTTATTTGAAATAGAATAAGTTTACATATAATTAGCAAAGTAAGAACAGGCGAGAGACAAGGAAATCATTTTGTTTTGTTGATAGGTCTGCAATAGCTTTCGGAATATCAAAATACAAGAAAGAGTGTAAATTATGCACAACACAGAACATGAAGTTTATGGGAAGGGTCATCCTAAGAGAGGAGAGAGCATAAATACTCCTAGAAGTCAAGAGCATGTAGAGTAGGTCTGGAAAAGGCAGAGGGATTCAATGTAACTGTTAACATATTCTAGCAAAGGAAAAGAAATAAAGAGCATGGGGTAATAAGAAAAGAATTTCTGTTATGCCAAATGCCATGACAGAGTTACATGTGTCTTAGCCCACATACTGTTTTATCTGTACAAAACATAATATTATCCCATATCCATAAACATTTCCAAAACTGAGGCTCATCAAAATTAAACAAGTTGCCAAGACCAAGGGATGAGAAATTGACAGTCATTTTTGAACAATGTTTCCTTGCCTATTATCATTGTGTAAAACCATAATTTCTTCTAATGTAGTGAGTTCTAAGGTTAGCATGTTAAGACTTGGACTAATTTGGGAAATTTTCTAACTAAAATGTTGGAAGGTAGGTTGGATTTTATTCCATGGAAAATAGTTCACATAGCAATTTTTGGATAGGCGAGTGACATGATTAGGGATGCGCTTTAGGAAGACATTTCTCACATTTTTCAAATCTAAATGTTAACACCTAGAACTAGGTTGGCCCCTCCCAATACAGATTGCTTTAGGAATAACAATAATTTGATTCTTTGGCTCATGTAAGTTCAGAGGTCATTTAATACTCCCAAAGAAAGCTTAATTTTTTCCCCTACACTAACTGTAATGATAACTATGCTAGAAACACAAGATTTGAAGCACAAGGAATATCTATTTACTTTAATTTGGGAGTATACCTTTTGCATGGCAATTTTCATCTCTGTATTTCTCAAAGTGTAGATGAGAGGATTCAGAATGGATGTAATCACAGTATAAAACACAGAGATTTCCTTGTCCTTGTTCTCATTCTCAGCAGGTAGAGCACAGGTATACATACAGGGCACAAAAAACAAAACTATAACCATAATATGAGAGCTACAGGTTGAGAGAGCTTTGCATCATCCTGCAGAGGAAAGGATCCTAAGAGTGTACAAAATGTTTATGTACAAAGCCACCAGGACAAGAAAGACTACAGTCACCACCATCACTGAATTGACAGTAGCTAAAATACTAACCACATGAATATGTTTGGAAACCAGTTTCAAAAGAGGCTTCACATCACATATGTAGTGATTGATCTGACTAGGGCCACAGAAATGTAAACAGAGGACCATGTGCAGTAGAGCAATAGAGTGACAAAAACCCAGGCCCCAGGCCAGGAAGATCAGCGTGTTAAACCTCTGCCAGTTCATGATGACCATGTAGTGCAGGGACTTGACAATGGCAACATAGAGGTCAAAAGCCATGGACACCAAGATTAACATTTCCACACCTGCCAGCAAGTCAACAGTGAAAAACTGGGTAATACAGTTGTTGTATGAAATGCTTTTTCTCTTTGCAACTAAGTCTCTGATTAGCCGGGGAACAACAGCAGAGTTGAAGAAGACGTCTGTGAAAGAGAAGTGGCAGAGAAAGTAGTACATTGGTTGTTCAACCAGATGGACATAGAAAATCATGAGTAAGTTGATGAGGTTCCCCATTAACACTGCCAAGTAGCAGAGCAGGAACAAGAAACACAATAGTAGCTCTATCTGCTTATTCTCCCATAGTCCCAAGAAGACAAATTCAGTGACATTGTTCTGACTATCCATGAGGATAAGGTGAATTCAGAGATTAGAATAGAAACTTTATTTATCTGAAATAATACAAAATTAAGATTAAAGATTAAATAGTGCAATTTTAAAATTTGGAAAAATTTATAAATTTAAACATTTGACAGGTCACAGTACTTTTATTACACACTTATTATTTTAAACACTATGTAGATTTGAGAAGGTTACCATGTCAAATGATATTAAATGAGAGCATATTTTACTACTGACACTTTTAAAAATAATTAACATTCATATATCTCCCATAACAACCGAGTGAATAAAAAGGTACTATATTTAGAGTCATTTTTACATATGCAGAAATAGACAAGAAAGTTTCAATTAATTATACCAAACCATGAAAATATTAAATAACAGGCCTAAGAAATGATCCTGTATTTAATGCCAGATAACATGTTTTTCACAACTATTTTACTTTATCCACAAACCAATGGATTCCAACTGTTTTCTATCTTTGTAAAGAAAAGTAGTCTTTTTCCCTTTTTGCCAATAACTACCTGCATAAAATTCAGCCAATCTCTCCCCTTCTCTATGCTACATATATTTAATCTATCCACTTCCAATCTCACAGTAAAATTCAATACATGCAGTGAAACTAAATATTAATTCCTGAAATGTTAAAAAAAATATTGAGGATCAATCATATAAGAGAAATACACTAATTTAGGTGCTAATAGCCAGTGACTTTCTTACTTGTTATATCTGATTGAGATTCAGGACATGGACAGTCTGGAAATATGAAAATAAAAGCAGCAATGTCTAGGTTTCTGAATACAGGAACCAGGAGATTATTATATGAAACCTTCATCATTCTCCTAAATTATTTGGAAAGCACAATTTAGAACTGATTTTGGAAATACCTTCAGAAGCTAATTGTTTTCTTTTTTCATGTTCTAGGAACTAATGAGATGAAAGATTGATGTGCTTGCTTAAACACACATTTACATGATTGTAGACATTCATGTAGTGTATCTGAGAGGAGGGAACTGATATGTTGAAATTACTTATAAAAATAATGGTGTGCAAAAAAACAGTTACTTTCAAAGGTTTTTTTTTCTTTTTAATGGGAGAACAATATGATATACTGTACAGATCTCTAGTCTAAGGATTATGAAAATGAGCATCAAGTCTTGGATGCCCTTATAGATTCTACCTTGCTGGTGTTAGGTACTTCGTTCTGAGATTTTTTATTTAACTTGCAAGTGGAACCAATGACAGTGGTTTTATTTAGTTTCTGCTGGGAGCAAAATATTGAAGACCATGTTAAGTATTTAGTATAAAAGGACTTTTGATTCTAAATTAGGTCAAGTCCACAGAGCAACCTTACTGCAAAAGTTTTGTTTAAGACCATTACACTGTATAAGAAAATGGACATCAGGATTTTCATTAGTTAATTGGTTTGCATGTTGTTTTCAGTTCTGCCACAAATGAATGGGTGGAAGAACTCATGGCAGACAAATATTAAGTATAAAGAAAAACATGAGTTCTAGTATAATTTTATCCTGGGTTCAAAATACCCTTAACAAAATATTTTTTATAAATTGATATTTTCCAAACTGTTTTTTTTTTTTGATGCATGTGAAAGAAGCTCGTGAGTTATAGAATATATAGAGACCTAGGGTTAATTTTACATTAAAACTGCAGAAAAAATACTGTAGAAAAGCTGTATAATTAAAAATGTAGAAAGCCAAGCTCTTAGTTTTAAATAGTTGATCTGCGTGTTAAACCTGGAAAAGGCAGGTTGTGCTTTGGTGCAGGGCTTGATATCTCTTAATGAATGGATGCAGTCCTGCTGTACTTATAATGATTGAATATCATTATAAGTGTTGGAAAACAAAAACACTTTTAGGAAAAGATCCTTCTAAGCATTGTTCTTAGAGTTGTTACTAGAAACCTTCTCAAAAAGGAAATGTATCATGAAATACTTCCTGGAATCCCTGGAATCATCTTCAAATGCATTCTTTTATGGTCTTTTTCTAATTCTTCAAAATTCCCTGTGTTATATGAGAATCCATCCTTTCTTTTTCTCTCTCTCATTCACACACACACATTCACACAGGTAGAGTACATGCAATATGCAAAGATACACAGGATATTTGGATGGAATTCCAAACCTACCTTTTACACACCTTTCAGCTAAAAACCTTCTTCTAAAAGTCCCCCCCTTTTTTACAATTTAAATCCCTAGAGAAAATCTTGTTAGGAATTGTTTGTAAGGGTGTGTCAGCTACACTTTGAAAGAAAAAAACTCACTGAAGTAGAAATGTTGAGAAGAGGTAATTATAACTTTACTCATGACAGGATATGGTTTGTGTAAAATTTCAAATGGCAATTTTATCTGGTATTACATATTTTATTTATCACATCTATAATAAGGAAAAATTGTGAAAGTGACTGTGATGGGTTTAATTATTTGATGGATTTAGAGTAAAATAGATACCCTGAATGGAGCAATAATATATTCTAGGCACTGTGCTAGATACTTTTCATATGCTCAATCAGTACACCTCAGTTAGCAAAAATATATAGAGATACACTACTTTATAATCCATATGTATATGTTACTTGGGTCCCACATGATTTATCACCAAACTTTTATACAAACACCCACATTTACACACATATTATACATACATACATATACATATTAACCATAAAACATACTTCTGCCACATTTTACATTTCTTCCTTATATCCAGCTGTCCTTCAAACTGAGTCTTTTTATTTCTCTGTGACTGCTATGAAAGCAGCAGATAGATGTGGAAAGTATCTGACTCTTCCATGAGTCTTCTAAACAAAAGATTCCTGTAAGAAAGCTTTTCTGACAACACCTTGAATTAAAAGGTAGAGAAAAGACCCAGGGGGAAATCTCCCATGGGCACTGTACTGCAGCCAATGCATGTGTAGTTATAACAGCAGAAATAAAGCCCATATTATTTTACTGGTCATATGGAGTTTTAAGCCTGTTTCTTCCTTTTTTTAAATATCTTTAAATATGAGAGGAATGTTTGTTACTCTTATACAATACCCCTGATGAAGAATTAGGGAAAAAATTTTTCCATCAGACCAATATCCTAGAAAAAGCTACTCAAAGTCTATTCACTTATGTTTACAATGTTATATAATACTCAATAAATGTTGAAATCTTTATCATCCAATTTGATCAATGTGATAAGTGTATAAGAAGCATATTAGGATTTTCCTCATCTACATAGAATTCTGGACTTTAGGATGGATATTCGGAAGATGTTTCAAAATATTTAGTTATACCTATTCGAAACTTCAGAGTCAGGTGCACTGTTTTGAGATGGTAGTTATCATTTGTATTACTTGGTATAAGGGTAATGGTAAGAAATAGGAAAATATAACAATCCATAATCATTATTTTTATTTCTTTATACATTTTTATTTTGCTTTTTAATCTTTTTGTTTCCTGCTAAGGGGAAAGGAAGAGTGTCAGTAGAACATAAAAGGAGTAGAGTTGATTTAATCTTAACACTTTGTTCAGAGGAAATGGTTCTCAAGGATACATGCAAATCCCATCTTATGTTATATTTTACATTATAATATTATTTATTTTACCAATTTTCATGCTTCTTCACTCCAACTGGGGACCTACTGTATTCTATTTAAGGGAAGCCAGATTTGTATGCTTACTATCCCCGAAACACTGCACAGACTTTGTAGTTTCCTTATAATTTTCCACATCTTTTGAAAATAATCAGTTATTATATATTCATTAATGTACAACATTTACTTAACCCTCTCTTGTTGTAGGATACTAACTGATAGAAGTAATTATATAACCTAGATATGTATGTAGCAATACTGGATTAAATGAAGAAACAGGTGGAAGAATTAAATTCTCTTTATCAATTATTGATACATAAGGCTTCTGTGTCAGTTGGAGGTTTTTATGTAACACAGAAAATTCAGACCTTAAAGCTAATTTTACTGGTCATATGGAGTTTTAAGCCTTTTTTTTTTTTTTAATATCCTGTGCATGGGAACCTACTGTAGATGGGACCATTTGATTAAATTACTTCAGTTAAGGGCCTTTGACTAGATTGTGTGACCCAGGGTAGGTCTTTTTCTAAACTTTATTTCAAATACACAAAAATAAATGAACAGAAAAAGACAGCTCAAAAAGTTATGGAAACATTACTCTTAAGTTCTTTTCCAGGCAATTTTATCTTGTCTAATTCCAACTTTTAACTTAGTTGTTCCTCTCATGTTTGGAAAGATATACAGATGAACATAGATTAATTAGATGACAGTCTCCTTATTAATGAATGACAGTCTCCTTATTAATGAAAAAAATGAAGAGGAGAAAAAATTGCTTAATTATATTCAGATCTCACAAAACTAAACCCCATATTCTTTTTTACCTTTAGAATTAATATAGACCTGACTTTGCTTTTGCCTCAAAAACATTACAGTGTTTTTGCTAACTATAGTCCATGAATTACCTTAGCTATATTTCCCCATGTATCACACATTCTTAAAACCCTGTAGGAGAAGAACATTCCTATATTCATATTAACCACAATCTTCATCTACTTCCAAAATCTTTGTTATAAATTCCTAATATTATCCTCCAGCTATTCTCCAACTAACATTAATCTTCCTAGACTACTCATTTCAGACAATATCACATCCATAAATGAAGAGTGTTACATTCATTATAATATATTACCAAGTCCAAACATTACCATATATTTACATTTGACATTATTAAACATTCTATATACATCCAGCATCTTCTACTCCTTCTCACCTCACATTCCATCTCCCGCCAATCTACACTTCATAGACCAACTCTGTAAGTCTACTCATTGTATTTAGTTTAAATCAGTGAGACCATACAGTATTCATCCTTTGGGTATGACTTATTTCACTCTCCCTAATATCCTCAAGGTTCCTTCATGTTGTCATTTGCTTTCCCAACTGATTCTTCCATCATATGATATACCACATCTTGTTTATCCATTCATCAGTTGATGGGCACTTAGGTTGTTTCCATCTTTTAGCAATTGTAAATAATGCCACTATGAACATCAATGTATAAGTATCTGTTTATGTCCTTGCTTTCAGTTCTTCTGAATATATCCCTAATAGCAGAATTGCTGGATCATATGACAGTCCTTTAGTTTCTTGAGGAACTGCCAGATTGTCTTCCATGGAGGTTGCACCATTTTACACTCCCACCAACAGTGAAGAAGTATTCCTATTTCTCCACATCCTCTCAAGCACTTGAAGTTTTCTGTTCTTTTAATAATGGCCATTCTGTATAGTGTGAGATGATATTTCATTTTAGTTTTGATCTACATTTTCCTAAGAGTTAGTCATGTTCAATATCTTTTCATGTGTCTTTTGGTCATTTGTATTTCTTTTTCCGAAAAATGTCTGTTCAATTTTTTGCCCATTTTTAATGGGGTTGTTTGTCATTTTGTTAAGTTTTGTGAGCTCTTTATAAAACAAAGAGATCAATTCCTTATCAGATATATGGTTTCTGAAGATTTTTTTCCATTGAGTAGGCTGCCTTTTTACTTTCTTGACAAAGTCCTTTGAAGAACAAAAGTATATAATTTTGAAGCAGCCCCATTTATCTATTTTTTCTTTTGTTCCTTGAGCTTTGGGTGCAGGGGAGGGCCTTAATCCTCTTACTATAGTCTTATAAGTGGAAGAATAAAAAAGACACACATACAAAATAAAGACTGCAGAGACAGAGAAGAGCCCAGAAGCTGAGAGAAAGGCCACAGTAGCTAAAAGCTGAGAGGAAGCCACTTTATGCAGATGCTGAAAGCAATGGGGCACAGAGGAGAGGGGAGAGATGAGTGAATACAATGTGTGACTCATCACCCACAGCGGCTGCTCATCATCTCCTGATGATGCATTGATTTGTACACTGTGTTTTTATTTAATCTAATCAATCCCTATTGTAAAAGAATACAAACTAACAAAAAAATATAGAAATTGGTACCAGGAGAGTGGCATGCAGGTGCTATGCAAATACCAAAAATGTTAAAATGGGTAAGAGGAAGATTTTTGGAGAATTGTGAGATGTTTGATAGAAAATGCTTAGATTGCTTTGAACACTTTGTAAAAATATGGATGCTATAGATACTTCCAATAAGGCCTTAGACAGACATGGTGAATATGTAATTGCAAACTGGAATAAAGGCGACCCATGTATTCGACTGGCAGAGAACTTGGCAAAATTGATTCCTCATGTTAGATAGAAGGCAGAATTTGAAAGTGATCAGTTTGGATGTTTAGCTGAGGATATTTCAAAACTAAATGTGTAACATATGGCCTATTTTCTCATTGAAGCTTGCAGTAAAATGCAAGAGGAAAGGCATAAGCTGAAAACTGAAGTTCTGGCACAAAGATACCAAAAATTGATGATCTGGAAAATTCTGAGCTTCCAGAAAACAAATTCCCAGAAAGTAATGCCCCGTGTGAAGATTTAACTGAACATAGAACCAGCCAATCATTTCAGTGTATGTCTGGATTGAAAATGCAGCTATTTAGGATGGATCTGTAGAAAGTTTATTGTCCAATGGCTTCCAGCATGCAAAACCAACAAGATTTTTTGAGATCTGTATGAATAGAATCACTGCCAGCCTTGAATAAAAGGGACATAAAAGGCACAGATTTAAGGAAAAATGACTTCAAAGGCAGAACCATGGAAGTTGAGGTCTGGACTGAAGACATCTTCTTGGGTCAAGGGAGCAAACTCACCCATGTGTGTGGAAAGAGTGAGTATGCCCTGGAGCTTGAAGAGGGTGCGACTTCCACCCATTTATTCAGGAAGAATGTTGCCATCCCTGACAACAAGTCAGTATGGAAAAAAAATGATAGAACAGCACAATTACATAGCATTTATAGGTATATTAAAATCCATAAAATTACACATAGAAAAATTAAAGGAAACATATTCTTGCACACAGACAATATTTTTAAACATTCGTTATTAGGGTATTAAAAAAGACAATTTAAAGCACAAATCCCTGAGTGCAGTAAACAAGGTAAAGATTATATCTATAATATAGAGAAACATATATATTATATATGGAAATTAAAATTACACTCTTCTAAAGACCTATTTTAATAAATAAACCATAAGAAAAAATTTTAAATAACTATAATTGATGAAAATGAATGCTTCCATTCCTGCATATAAAGAGTTTTGAAATTGTCACTCCCATGCTCACAAAAAGAAAATAGTTAAAAACTGAAATTCAACATCCTTCAGAGAATTGCAGTCATAGGCAAACCACTGCTCCAAAACTAGAGAAATAGGTAGAAACATAGAATCACAGTTTATCTGGAGCACAATCCACAGCTGGAGTCATCCTTGGATAGGAGAAACAATGCATAATTGACTCATTACTGGAGATTGATCACGGGCTATCTTGAGAGATAAAATCTCATGGAGCTCAGCCTTGGTAGTGCCCCCACACTTTCTTGAGTCTTACCTCCAGAAGCCCCATCTGATTCCACTGTGAATTTCAGAGAAAAATCCGATTTGCTCTTACAGGGCAAAACAGAAGTAAGCTTTTTGACAGGAGTCCAGGACTGTCTATCCTCTTTAACAAATATCTAACTACAGGAGAATTGTTTTTACCAGAGCATAAGCTTTATGGAATTTTCCAGGACTGAACTAATTTGTTTGTCAGAGCTCTCTCTACCCTTTGTGTATCTCTAAGTGGCATTAAATAATGTAGAAGATTTCTATTGCTCCACATCTTTGTAAACACTTCCATGTTCAGTATTTAATTTTACTTCTTTGAAAGGGCATGTAGTAGTATCAAGATTTTAATTTACAATCGATTAATGAATATTGATCACTAGATTCTTTTCACTTTCTCATTTGCAAAGTGTATATATTCCTTGATCAGGTATCTGTTCAAAATGTTTGTTTATTTTTATTGGGTTGTTTCATTTTTCATATTAAATTTTTAGATAATATATATATATTCTGAAAGTAGTCCTTTAAGAACTATATACTTTTCAAATAATATCTCAGTGTGTAATTTTGTTTCCATTCTATAATTTTCTTATTCTTAAAGCAAAATTTTTCATTTTCCTGAAGTTCATTTTATCATGTGTTTTCTTGTAAGGATCATGTTCACAAGTCTTTGCCTAATAACAGTTATTGGAAATTTTCTCCTAGGTTTATTTCTAAATATTTAATATTTAAAAATATTAATAATTTTTGTAAATATCTACAATCCATTTTGAATGAAATTTTGCATAAGGTGTGAAGAATAGGATGAGTTTCAATTCTGTACATATGGATGTCCAGTTGGTTCACCACAATTTTTTGAAAAGATGATACTTTCTCCCCAGAATCACTCAGCGTCCTTTGCTGAGATTTAGTTTAACACATGGATGGATATATGTGTGGCCTATCTCAGCTCTATTATTGATTTACTGGTCCATCTTTACAAAAATACCACACTGCTTTGGTTACTGTAGCTTTATGGTATGGGATAATATCAGAGTGTGAGTTCTACAAATAAGATTGATTATGCAACTGTGTGGGCTGTTCTCCATCCTTTGCATTTGCATAAAATGTTACAATTAGGTTTTAAATGAAAAAAAAAAAAGACTTCTTGAATTTTTGAAGCTCTTGTATTGAATCTAGGCATTAATTTGGGAGGAAAAAGAGTTGATGTTTTGAATTTTTAGATGAATGCGGAATGTCCCTTTCTTTATAAGGTGCTCTTTAATTTTTCTCATCAAACTGTGATTTTTAATGTAGCTGTCCTGGACATGTTTTGAAAAAATTCATTAAATATTTATATTTCATTAAGTGTTAAGAATTTTGATGATATTATATTTGCCATTTTAAAAATTCTATGTCTGATATTTTGTTAGAAGTAAAATGTTTGCTTTGAATTGTTGAGTATTGATCCTATATCCAATAAAATTCCTCATCTCACTTATTTTTTAAAAGGTGTCTTCCAGATAGATAGGACTTTATATATATACATACATACATATATATGTATGTATGTATATATATGTATGTATATAAAACTGCCTGTTTTTATATTTAATATCATTGTGCATGTAGAAAATGATAAAAAAGTAAAGAATGGCTATTATATTTAATAAGGATCAGAGAAATTCTGTCCTAATAAAGATTTCAGATTACACTGATCTGTTTCCTTTTTCAGAAGAGTTTGTGCAGAATTGGTATTATTTCTTCTTTACTGTTTGAAAGAATGCAACAATGGAGCTATATATACTGAGTTTTCTTTGGCTGAGGATTTGAAACTACAAATTCAGTTTCTTAAGGGATATAAGACTTTTGAGATTATATATTCTATACTTTCTTGAGATTTAAAAAATTTATAACATTCAAGCAATTTGCCCATTCTTTAAAAATTGTTAAATTTTTTGGCCTTAATATGTTCATAATATGCCCTTATTGACCTTTTTATATCTGTAGAATGTCTAGTGATACCTCTATCATTAAGAAATAAAAATTTTGTAGTCAGTGTCGATCTTGATACCTAAATATCTTTGGTATCAAGATCAAAGAATTAAAAGCTAATAAAAAACCAAACAATATAGAGATAAGGATTAAGGGGGGGGGAGATTCTAGTGTCATAAACAATATCTGAAATAGAAATAATCAATAAAGCTAAAGTCAATTCTTTGGAAAGATTAACCATATTCAGAAACATTTAACATGAGCAATCAAGAGAAAGAGAGAGGAAAAAAACACAAAATATCAATATAAAGATCTCTCATGCAAAAGTAAACAAAGACATTGAAATGCAATTTGACACCTTTTATAAAACCCTGGATAAACTGTAATATAGCAATTTCACTTCTAGGTGTTGATTTACAATACTACAGATTTGCATACATAGTACCAAAGTAGTATGTTATGCTCTTAGGAGGAAAGATCTCTTCTGAGCAGGAAAAACAAGTTGCATGATCTTTTCCACACATTTCTATCATGCCTGCTCTTCCTTGCAAGCAATGTTAAAGAGCATTTGAACAAATTAAACTCAAAGAATAGAAAGAAATCAGCCTTGACCATATCCTGAGATTGTATATCCATTTCATGGTCAGACGGCAAGCACACTTCTGAATAGCATTCTCTTTTTTTGCAAAGGTCTTGTGACCCTTCCTCAAGAAACACAAGCAACCCCCATGCCATACATACAACCACACATAAACATGGACACTTTTCTTTACTTATGAAATCCACCATATTACTTGGAATAATAGTACATTAAACACAATCAACCAAAATGTGGAAAACTAATTAGTCAGGGCTAATTTTATTTGGAATAGAGAGAATGAATTCCCCGTATATTCAATAGACTCCATGGCTCTAGTGGAAATAAGTTATTACTTAGATATGTGAAAGGCTGTAAATAGTGAAACTTCAGAAAAGGAGATCTGGGCACTGAAAACAATTATTGCTGTCTCTGCTGTTTTTCCTGATAAACTTCTGGCTGTGGGGCAGCTATGGCTCAATCGGGAAGTACTGTGTGGAAGTGATGCAATCATTCTATTGAGAAATGGAAAGTGCCTTGACAGGAAGAAAAGTCTTGAAACAAGCACAGAGAAAGAGTGTTTTATGTGCTTTATAATATGTGAGGGTTAAGATTAATTGGGATAGTATTGTCTCCTTTATGTAAGAAATAAAAAAAATAAAAAGATACCAAAGGAGGCTTATAATCTGATTGATTTCATTCCCTCCCTGACATGTACTTGGAGATATTGCTAAATAGTTTATCCTTTCAGACATCTCTTTTTTCATTATTAATGCATATTTTTCAGTGACACAGATAATATTCCACATGTGTGAAACAGGTCTACACTGCAGGAATCCATCCTGCAAAGTCTTGCCAGGGTCAGTCTGGCAGAGCCTGCGATGGTGCAATGGAATTACTCTGAACACGGAGGTTGAGAGAGGTCAGGGGGAGAACAGCTGAAGAAGCTCTCCTCTGGAGCTGACGACCCAGCATGCTATTTATTCAGGATTTTTTCACAGTCAAGGTCAGGGTGAATGAGCAGGGGAGCAGGCAGTTGTCTCATTTGAGTACATGACCTCATAAGAATTCCAGGCTGATAATGGGGAAGCAGGATTACAGAAACATTTAGTAATATACATAGGAGACAAGGTGGGAGATAGGATAAGCAGGAGTGGTGATTTCTCTGTATAGGCAGAGAATACAGGCCTCCAAGCTATTTCTTAGATGTAAAGACGAGAGGGTTCCCACAGTACACACTCAGATTAGGAGAGGAGGAGATATTGTGATTGAGTTCTTTATAGAAAATATTTTTATAAAGAAAGATATGTGTTGTTTACACCATGACCTTATAAAATGTGAAGGTTTTATATTTCATTGTTCTAAACAATGAAATACAAATAGTGTGATAATAAAATATTATTTCATGTTCCAAACCTTTCTCTCAAATCTTTATATTTTGTCATATTCATAATTCTTGTGGATTTTCAAAAGAAAGTTTACAACTTGCAATAATTTTTATCCTTTATTGTATCTATAAAAAATAATTTTTTCCAGGTCCTTTCAACTCTAAATGTAGTATTTAATTTTCTTACTTTCATTATTTTTTCTTATCATTTATCCTTCTTTGTAGAGTGTCTCCAGAGAGATTTTAACTCTTGAAATGTATATAAAAAATCTGAAGCTTTCTGTAGATTATCTTCTTTTTCATATAGTCCTGTTATTCAGGCCTTTCTTCCTTATGATTTGTGTCCTACTTCCTAAGAGTCATTTTATCAACATTTAATTCTTTCTTTAGCAAATCTTTCCAAGAAGTTTCCTCTTTATAATAGTTACAAGATCACTTCTTCTTTATTTGTGCCACAATTTATTTTTTTACTGTACTACCTTTTCTTTTTGCTTCTTTTGTATTTAAACACATCTTTTTTGTATTTTATTTATTTTTACCATTGTTATAGTAATATGAAAGTCTTTGATTCAGGGTATAAGAGTAGCCATTTACTTACAATTTTAATAAAGTTGTAGGGAGTTGACATTGAATCATATAATTTATTTTGTTAAGGTTTATGGCAAATTATTTCCACTATTGGTCAATAGGTCACACATATTTTCAACATTGTGTTATGTTATTTTTGCTCTGTTTTTGCTATTTATTATTTTTAACAGAAATTGAAACAAGTGTAAAACAGACTTAAATCAGATTCTACTATACTAGTTGCCACACTGCACAATTTTGAATGCCAGTAAAAGTTATATAGGTAAAAATCTATCAATATTAAAATATTTATTTAAATTATAAATTTTAACTTCTCAATACCAAGAACATGTGTCACTATATGTCTTAAAGGTAATCCTGAAATTTGTAATAATATTATCATTGGATATTTGTCATTAAAATTCACTGCTCACAAGAGCATCACTTCATTGTTTTGACACAGATGATTTTTGTTCAGGTAATCCTACCTACTCCACCTCAATACCCCACAAAACAAGTTATGTGTCCAAATCATTTTTGTATGGTGACATTAATATTTGAGTAGCAGTTACTTTAAAACCTATTATCCTCATTCATTGCATTCATGATGTCAATGGTATAATTGATGTCTGAGGAAGTTTCTAGTTTTTTATTTAATTGTGTGCTTCCTTCAAAGATGTTTGACACTAAACTCGTCTCAAGGCATTTTTCATCTCTATCTCAGACTATAGGTTAAGGATTGAATGTAGGGGCAATGATAGTGTAAAATAGTGCAAATATTTTATCCTCAGCATTAGTGTTAAGTGTTCTAAGGTGAGCAAAAATTGAAAGACCAAAAAATAATGCTGCTGCTGTGACATGAGCCTACAGATAGACAGGGCTTTGTGAATTCCCTCAGGTGAATGATTTCCTAAAGTGAATAATATAATAACATAAGGAAAAAATAAAACAAATGTTATTAAGGAGACCATACCTGAATTTGCAATCACCAGGACACCTGTGATGTAGGTGTCAGCAGGCAACTTTTAGCAGTGGGATACTGTTGCAGAAATAGTGATGAATTTCATTAGCACCACACAATTTCATTATGACTGGATTGTCATAGACAATTGAAGAAAGAGATGGGCCCCACTTCCTGCTCAAGCAGCTAGGATTAGAAGATTGCATCTTGCCCTATTCATGAGAATCATGCAGTGCAGAGGTTTGCAGACGGCACAGTAGCAATCAAAGGCAATGGCAACAATAATGAAGATCTCAATACTTCCAAAGAAGTGCCTGGTAAAGACCTACAACATGCAGTTTTCACAGGAGATGGATTTTGTCCCAATTAATAAGTCACTAATCAGTTGGGTGTAAAATTGTAGGTATAGCAAATGTTCATAGATGATAAATGGCTGAGGAAATAGTACATGGGTTGGTAAAAAAGGGAGCTGCATTGAATGAAGAAAACAATCAGTAGGTTTCCTACCAAGAAAGAGATATAACAGAATAAAAACAGCATAAAGCAAAACATTTTTCTGTTATCATAAGAAAGCCCCAAAAGAATGAATTCAGAGATGCTTCTATGGCTTCCCATGTATTTCAGTTTGGTGTATAATTTTTACATGTGTGCTGAGAATCTAAAAAGAAAAAATGTGAATGAAACATAACAATATATCAAGATAAAAGAAAATATTTTTCAAAAATGGATTTTTATGTGCAGAATATTAATATTACTTATTATCTATTCAGGGATTTAAACCAATTTATGATGCATTTTATTTTATATATCTTTGTGAAATAATTTTATAATAGAATTAAGTATGCATTTTATTCAATTATGATTAGAGAACATTTTGAAAGTCAGTTTGATCATAAAACAAACATGTTATTACTGTTAATTATATTATTTAGATAACAACAAATGTTTAATTTACTCAATTAAAATAAAAGTTTTTTGTATATTTTAAATCAGATTGCCTAATCAATGGAGTCAAATTTCCATCTTTCAGCTTGAATGGAGGGCCTTTTTAACTTTTCTGGAACTCTTATTGCACAAAATAATATGTTTGAAGCACTTAACTTACTCTGTGAATTTTCAATTTGTAGAGCTTATTATTATTATTATTATTATTATTTTGCTTTGTGGGGAAACATTGCCAACTGGACATGCAAAACCAGTGATGCTTCACATAGACTGAACAGCAAAGAATGGTTGAAAATTATACACTAAAAAATAAAAAGATTGTCAATTATTGACTAAGTTCAATTTCATTAATTTCTTCTATTTATACTTCATATATTAGGATAATTTTTAAATATATGCTTTCATTTAAGTTTGTGATAACAATTTGTAAAAGAAATATTTAACTCTTGATTTGCCCAAATTTGTTTCAATTGTCTATATTTTACCGCTCTTGTTAGAAATTTTATACACATTCTTAAGCATCTATCCCAGAAATGTTTATCCCCCACAACAAATAACCTGGTCTCAGTCATGGTCTTGCAAGTCAGTGATTTTATTGCTCTATCTCCTTCTACTCAACTAGTTTAGTTTTGATAATGGTCAGTATTTGGACTGTATTGCCTATCTTTGGAGCTCTTTGTTACTCCTCAGCTCAGATTTTCCTGGCTACTAACCTGATACCACTCATCTTTCTTCTTATTATTGAGAAAGTTAGATAAGCACAGAGCTATCAGAGTTTCATGAACTGCTATGTTTCTCATGATAACATTTTGGGGTCTCCAGAGAATCAGTTCTGAGCCAAGCAAAGTCAAAGTTGTAAAGTAAATGCCCATAAGTGTGAGGGACATTAATGTGGATTGTGACTTAGGAGCAATTGGTGAGGATATGTTTAGATTGCCTCAGGGAAAATAATTTCTAAGGGCTTGCAAAACTATTAATTTTTGCATTATCACTTAAGTTCATATTGTATTTTTCCAAACCAATTTCATGCATTCATGCACATAAAACATGACTTCTCGGACACAGTATTTCAGTCCTAGGAGTCATCTGTTTTTTGTTATTTCTGCAGAATAAAGATTTATTTCTCATTGCATCTCTGATAGGTATAGCGGATATTTAAAGTCCACTCCAATTGCAAACCCATACACAGTTCTTAGACATTTTGGGATATCCAAATGTTTTTGAGAATTAATGTAGCTGTTTGTAAATTACTGGTTTGTATTTCTCTTCATTTACTTCAGATTTTGCTATTGGTGAAGATTAGCAGATTTCCTGATGCAACCTAAACACAGACTTGATGGTCAGTGAATAATTCATACCACCTTGGTTTAGAGAGAGTTCCACTAATCATGAATTAAGGTGGTTATATGCTATTCACATATGTTACCCTTAATTTCACTTTAGGACTATAAATTCTCTTGCAGCATGAGAAAATTTAATTACCATGAAAATGTTTAGCACACTATAGTTTCAATTGTGAAATATTTATAAGCAGAATTTTACTTAAAAGAGTAGAGTTAAAACAATTGAATTGTTTGCAGGAATTTCACTGAGTCCCTTTCTAGAACCTATCTATCTTCCTCCATAAACTTGTCAAGGAGTAAGCACATTTATGTTTGAACATCAACAATAAAGAATTTCCTAATTTTCAAAACAAACTGTCATCCTAAAATTTAAAAAGATCAATATGTATCATATAAGGTAAGTTTGTAACATGTTGTATTTCCTTAATATCTAAAGATGTTGAACATCTTTTCATGTGATTTCTGGCCATTTGTATATTTTCTTTGGAGAAATATATGTTAATGTCTTTAGCCCATTTTTAAATTGGGTTGTTTGTATTTTTGTTGTTAAGCTGAAGGATTTCTTTATATATTCTAGATATTAAACCCTTCTGGGATATGTGGTTTCCAAATAATTTCTCCCATTGTGTAGGTTGTTGTACTTTCAGGGAAAACTCCTGTGAGGTGCAAAAGTTTCTCATTTTGATGAGGTCCCCTTCATGAATTTTTTATTTTGTTCTCTGTGCTTCAGATTTAGTCTAAGAAACCACTGCTTAACACAAGGTGCTAAAGATGTTTCCCTATGTTTCCTTCTGAATTTTATAGTTCTGGCTCTTATATTTAGGTCTATGATCCATTTTGAGTTGATTTTTTTTTTAATTTTGTATTAATCATGAGATGGGGTACTTTTTAATTTTTTTTTGGAATGGAAGTCAATATTTTGAAGAAACTTTTCTTTCCCACTTGAGCCATCTTTGACCCCTCATCAAAAATCAATTGTTTATAAATGTGTGGGTTGATTTCTCTTTTTTAACTAGTCTATATGTCTTTTCTTGTGCCACTACATTGATGTTTTAATTACTGTAGCTTTCTAATAAGTTTTGAGATCAAGAGATGTGAGTCCTCCAACTTCATGCTTCTTTTTAAGATGGAACTGCACTATACAAACAGTAAACCCTGGGTTAAACCATGAGATATATTTGCTAGTACAATTATAAAAATGTGCTTTCATCAATTGTAACAAAAATTCCACACCAATAAACGCTGTTAATAATAGGTTTGTATATGAGAATCCTGTATTTTATCATGATTTTTCTGTAAACCCACGTGTTCTTATTTTTAAAAACGTCAGGAAATCAGTATTTTCACTAAGTTATTTGGTTCAGATCAACTTTCTAAATAAATTATAATGATAACATTTTACAGAGAAAATATTGGGCAATTTAAGTTCATTATTTCAATTATTCTCACAATAATACACATTTAAAATTAAATATAAGCTCTATTATTCAGATAAGGGCACTGAAATTTCTAGAGGCTAAAATCAGCTGAAAGATGAGTAAGCAGCAGATCAGGACTTTGTGTCTTTATTTAAGTGAAATAAATGTTTAATTCTAAGTTTAAATCTTGCTTTTCAGCTTCTTGGAAGTTAAGAAACCCTAAGGTAATGAAGGATTATAGTACTTCAGAATGAAGGAGAGAAGAATCCAGTATTTAATGATTCATGTCACCATAATGCCTGAGGTTGACCACACTTCTCTCAAGCTGGCCTGGATTAATACACAGAAAGAGGTAGCTGGTCATACTTTCTATCATCATTCCCCACTAATGAACACACATGGATACTCATTAGAAATGTATGCAGGTATCTCATGTGTAAAGTGGAACATTACTTACTCAATCCTGAATTCATCTCTGTCATTGCTATTGGTTTTGTTGGAAAACTTTTAACTTTGAGAAGGTCCAATTTATATATATTTATATTAAAGAGCCTATTTTTGGAATTGTATTTAAGGACATTTTGTCCAATCCAAGATCAAAAATTTTTCTCCCACCCCCTTTTTTTAAAGATTTTGTACTTTTCCTTTTGCTTATTTTTTTAAGATCCACTTTGAAATAATTTTGTACATTTGAGGTAGTGCTCAAGGTTTTGTTTTGTACATATGAATATCCAAATATAACATCACCTTTTATTGCAAAAACTGTCCTTGCCCCACTGAATTGCAAATAGACCTTTGCTGAGATTTAGTTGAGCATATATATACAGCTCTGTTTCATTAACTAATTATCTGTATGAAAACACTACAATATTTTGATTACTGTATCTTTATAATATGCCTTGATATCAGGCATTGTAAGTTCTCCAAATTTGTTTTTTTTTAAGTTGCAAACTAATTTAGATCCATTTCAATTGCATAGGAATATTAAAATCAGGTTGTGAATTTATGAAAAATTTTACCAGGTTAGAATTTGTTTGGGATTGCATTAACTTAGAGATTAATTTGGGAGGAACTGAAATCTTTATAATAATGTTGAGGTATCCAACTCTGAACAAATCATTCCTTTCTTTTTGTTAAGGTCTTTCCATTCTTTCAACATAATAATATTGTCAATTTACATGTCTTGCACCATACCATGTCACAATTATCCATACATATTTCATTTATTGATGCTGTTATAAATGACTATTTTGGGTTGAATTGTGCCCTCCCCATTCTGCTAAGAAACAGGCAGAAGCTCTAAATGCTATGCAATGGCAGCTTTATTCAATCAAATGAGTTTCAGATTATATCAAATGATTATAACAATTGATCAATCACACAAAAAAAGTAATCAATTAAAGATATAGGAAAGAATAAAAGTATATACAGCCACTCACCAAATCAGGGGAAAACACAACATCTGAACTCTCACAGGGATAGAGACCCCCTTTGCAGCCAATCAGACCTGGTTGGAAATACAACCCCAGACAGAGCATCCCCTCCTGGGTGACGCTCCCACTCACAGCTGGATGACCATCGCTTTTAAGGGGTTCTGAATCTCAGAACTCTAATGAGTCTTGTAACTTGTGAGGAATGACCTCTTCAAAAGTAACTGAATCCATCTGACAGGGGGTGGCCAGTCCTCCACAGGAGAGACAAAGTGTCTCGAGGGGTCTTTATTCTATTCTATTTATGATACACTTAACAGGAATATAAAGGTTATTAGCTTTTAGTTTTACAGGGGATACAAACAGGATGTGTAAATATCATGTCTGGTGACTTGCTCATTTTAAACATTTGTTCTTGGGTAATAGATGATGGGGTTGCCTGCATAGCAGCATTATAACATTCCAAAGGGCAAGTTAATCATTCACAATCCTAGGCTAAAACAGCAGAGACCACTGATTAGAAAGCTTATGACTTCACAATTCTTAATAATAATTTTCTTATACTACATCATTTGGTCCCATGAATTAGGAATTTATATATAAAAAAGAAAAACAACAGATACATTTTCCCTGTGCTGTAAGGAAATAAAAGAAAAATGACCCTGACTTTTAAGGTACCATACTCACAACAGGTATCCACAAGTTCTTAGAAGGCACCATATTGACAACAGGTGTCCCTCATATTTAAGATCAATCATCAGAGGACACCATACTCTGAACAGGTGCCTACAAGTTTAATTATTCTACATATCCATTTTGGACAAATCTTACCCTAACACCAGTAATATTAGTATAGATTGTAAGCAGAGTGAGTAACACCAAGTGATCAAGCAACAACTTAATATAATACAGCACAATGCAATAGAAATACCTATTAATGCCTTCTTCCAGGTCCAGCTTAAAGAGGAAAACCAATTAGTAATAGGATCATGGGCTAGCATTTCAATATCTGTTATCTGAGATACCATATGCTGAAGGGCTTGGGTGATATCTTAACAATTTTGGATGACTTTTATTTTCCATGGACTTAAGGTTCTCAACGAGTAAGTCTGCATAGACCAGTACCATGATCAAAATGACCTCATTTCCCCCATTTTATATAGTTTGAGGCATAGGCAACAACAAATTTTTTCTATTTTCCCATTTGGTTGTGGGGTGGCTGGCATTTTAACTCATAATCTTAATGCCTGCATTGGTCCTGCTGTTAACACATTAATGGGGTTGGGGCCACAGCCCATAGCAGAGAATTTAAACTTACTCCATTGTTGTAAGGATCCAGTTGCAAGAGCCCTGTTGCAATGTGTGCAGCATTGAAAGCATTCCTTGCCCTTTCTGAGAGCGGGAGGGGACCTATGTCACAGTCATTGGAGTTAGCATAAAGGATACTCATGGGTGATGTCCATGAGCTGTTGGTGAGTAACAGGCAACTGGAAATGCTGCCACAGGGTCCAGCAGCCATGATGTCCATTTTCCTATGGAGTCACTCTGCCTCTTCTTGGGTCTCAATGGTATGGCTCTGGATCTTTGCAAAGGCATCTGCCTCAACAGTCCTGAGAGTAGTGTTACAGGAGAAGACAGGGACATGACAGAGAGTTACCTGTTACCACTGGCAGGCATCCCAGATGTCCTTCCACAGGTCTTTCCCCCAAAGAAAGTAGCCCACAACAGTCCATTGTTCCTATCTCATTTTATTAGCTGCAGTCCACCCCTAGATAGGGACACTATTAGGTTAAGCATTTCACTTGCATCATGGCATGGTGTGCTGCACACAGTTCCTTTCCTAAGGAGCTATATTGTACTTTGACCCCTTCCCACAATTGTGACTAAAACCCAAGGGGTATTTGTTTAGAATGTTGCTTCTGCCACAAACCCCACCCATAGCCAATATTGGTACTGGCTACATTCAATTCACAGGGCAAGTTAAGATCCAGCCCCTTACTGTTTAAACTTGTGCCAATGCTTTCTATTATTTTTTAAAGCAGTCTGCTGGAGGTACTTCTATTCCCATGGATGACCTTTCCTGATTAACACATATAATAGTTTTAATATTTGAGCTAAATGAGGGATGAAGGGTTTTCAGTACCCCAACAACATTACAAACTTTATTAATATGAGAAAACACTGTACTTTATCAATTACAGTAGAGGGTATAATTTTTGTTTTACTCAACTAAACAACATTTAAGAATTTGATAGACAACCAGGACTTTGTGGCTTGTCCCAATTGTTTGTCCATTCCAGGTTCTTAAGATAAGATACCATTGTCTATGATGCTGCTTTTAATTCCAAAGAAAGGATTATTGGTTAACATAACATCATCAATAGGATTACAGCCACAGGCTTCTTCCACACAGCCAGATTCTTTGCCACCAGGCCAGGACAGATGGTTGGACTATGCACACAGCCTTGGGGAAGCACTGAAAAATCCACCATTGGCCTTCCCACATGAAAGTGAAAGTGGGCTGACTTGACTTGCCTCAAGAGATACTAAAGGAAGACTTAGCAAGTTCTAAAACAAAGTGATAGTGACATAACTGGATATTATTTTTGCAACAAACTTGCAATATTTGGGAATGCTGCATACAGAAGTGGTGTTACTTTAGTTTATGATAATCTACTGTTATGCACCACCACTGGCATCCTCTAATGTTTAAAAATAAATAAAACTGTGATTAACAACATTATACTTGCATCTACTATTATGCTAAAACATTGTTAAATTTCCAGGAATCTTATATAATCTTTAGGTATTCATATGAACATTTTACTCATATAACTTTAATTAACAGAGAGTTAAAGAATTCCTTGTAATTTTACAACATTTTTAAACACTTTCTATATAGCATATAACATATTAAAGGAACTTAACCATTTCATTACTTTACATTTCACTTTTACACTTTTACTATGATTACATTAATTAACAGGTATTTTATTTTAGCAGTACAGAAAAAACTATTTTCTCCATTATTTTTTTGGAAACAAGATTCCCAATGGAATCAAAATTATCTTCTCCCTATCAGCAGTTTAATATGTAGATTTAGGTGGCCTCTGACAGGTTTTCCTGTTATGAAGTTATTTTTATTGTCATCAATTTAATTTCTATTTGATAATGACTTCCTGTCATTAGCCATTTGAATATTTCAGTTTAAGCAATGCTTCTGCAAACTTATAACTATTTATAATCACATAGACTATAGTTACATCATCTTAAGAAAAATTTCACCTCCACAGATCATATCCCATTACTTAATACTACCTTCTGCAATACTTTCTACAAATTGCCATATGCATTCAAGTATTGTCCTACATACTTCCATTCTGCTTTTATGAAAAACCAGCCATCTTATCTTAGAACAAAACACATTCTTTTGAACAAACTTATCAAATTTTAGTCAACACTTCCATAAACTCTTTACCTCTTTTAATATCCATCTAAGTTTCACATTCCTTATCCTGTTCTGTAAAGAAAAATAAACTATCCATTTCAATTTATGCAAAAACATTTTTTTCACCATTTGAATAGAGCTCTTTTAAGAACTTGCATTTATCAATTTAATATTATCATCCAGAGGTATCAAAATATACACTGACACTGAAAAAACAGACAAACACAAAAGGAGTTGAGACAACCAACAGAAATATAAAGCTCATAATTTGACACATAATTCCTACTCCTTTTGTATGGCTGTCTCCCAGCTTTCCATCATTTCACATCTTTGGTTTTAATGCTTTTAAGATTTCTTCTGGAATCTGTGTTGTATGTAATATGCAAGCGCATTTCTGGAAACACTTTTATTAGTAAGCAGCAATGAGTTAGGAATGTTTGAGCAGTATAAATGCAGTTAAGCTCTAATTTAGCAGTTTATACAGACAGACATTTAACATATTTTGGATTACTCTTTAGGAGGACACTTAGGCTTAAAGTTCAGGAGTAAGCTATTGATTCAAAACTGAAAGTTCTTTTTAACACCTTGATAAAAATTCTGATCAAAATAAAAAGTGACAGAAACTTAAAATATTTCAAAGTAGCATCCCATTCAAACTTTTTGACAGTTTACACAAGCATTACGGGCTTTCAGTTGTGTAATCTGTTTTTACTTGCAAGCTTACAAAAGCTACTAGCATTTCTCTCTCTCTCTCTCTCTTTTTCACAGAGTTGCCCAATTCAAAAGTTATTAAACTTTAACAGAACTAATCTTATCAATTTGACTATTCAGACCCAATTAGAATTAGCATGGACACAAAACAGAGATCTTAAATGTTGATAAGTTTTTCAACTCCTCCAGCAGTTTAGTTCTATCAGCCTACACCCACATTATCACTGCTCCTTCTATTACACAAGAGCATGAGAACCCACTAGTCCATAGACACGTCATTGCTGCTGCCTCCATTACCTGAGGGCATGAGAAAAGAGGCATTCTGATAATGTAATTGTACCTGAATTATGCCTAATATGTCAAAATGTTCTGCTAAGGAAGAAGCTGAAACTCTAAATGTGATGCAAAGCTTGCTTTATTCAATCAAATGAGTTTCAGGTTATATCAAATGATAATAACAATTGAACAATCAGAGAAAAGAAGAGTCATTAATTAAAGACACAGGAAAGAATAAAAGTGTATGCATCCACTCACCAAATGAGGGGAAACACATCATCTGAACTCTCACATACCTGCAGAGTCCCTTTGCAGCTAATCAGAGTCCTGGTTGGAAAAATGGTCCCCAGCAGGGCATCCACTCCTGGGTGATGCTCCCACTTGTAGCTTAGGGGCTACTCCTTTTAAGGGGTTCTGAACCTCAAAACTCCAATGAGTCTTGCAACTTGTGAGGAATGACCTCATCAAAAGTAACTGAATCCATCTGACAAGGAGTGGCCAGCCCTCCACAGGAGAAACATAGTGTCTCAAGGGGTCTTTGTTCTATTCTATTTATGGTACACTGAAGACAAACATAAATATTTTTTAGCTTTTAGTTTTACATGGGATACAAACAAGATGTGTAAATATCATGTCTGGTGACTTGCTCCTTTAAACATTTGTTTTTGGGTAATAGATGATGGGGTTGCCTGCATAGCAGCATTATAACATTCCAAAGGACAAAGAGCAAGTGAATAATTCACAATTATAGGCTAAAACTGCAGTGCCTATTGATTAGAAAGCTTATGAATTGAAAATTCTTAATAATAATTTTCTTATAGTATATCACCCCACAAATTACATTCAATTCCTAACCCCTGTTCCTGTGAATGTGACCTTATTTGGAAATAGGGTCTTTGAAGATATAGCTACTTAAGATGAGATAAATCTTGATTAGACTGGTTTTAATCTAACATGACCTCCTTATACAAAGAGGAAAATTTGATCACAGAGTCTGGCAAGAGGTAGAAGGCTATGTGAAGGTGGAAGCAAAGATTGTAATCATGCTTCTACAAGCTAAAGTAAACAAAAGATGGCTAGCAATCCCAAGAAGCTACATGATTTGTGGAAGTGTTCTCATCTAAGCTCCTGAAAAACCATAGCGCTAATGACAAATTGGTTTTGAGCTTTGAGCCTCCAGAAATGTTAGACAATAAATTTCCATTGTTGTTTGCAACTTATTTTGTGCTATTTTTGGTATAGCAGCCTTAGGAAGTTAAAAGTGATAATTTAAAATTTCAATTCCTGATTTTTTTTACTAGTCTGAAATGAAAATTGATTTTTGTATATTGAAATGATTTTGAAACCTTTCTAAACTCACTCATTTAGAAAAACGCCACCCAGATTAGATAAGAAGTAAAACTGTTTGTATTACAGATGATATGATCATATATGCAGAAAATCTGAAGGAATGTATAGAAGCTACTAAAATTTATAATTAGGAGGGAAATGCTGGTCTAAGAGTATGAGATCTGGAAGTATTTTTATATAATTGGTATTATCTTTTCTTTAATATATAATAGAATGCAATAGTTAAGCAATTTGAACATTAGATTTCATGGAAGGAAGATTTTTACATGCAATAAAACCCTGAATCTAGTTATTATTAGCAGCATTATTATTGAGATTATCCATTATTTATTTTTAATGACCTTTTGTAACTTACATCATTGAAAGTAGGTTTTATATTGTATTTAAGTTGTTGAATTTATTTGCTATAATACAATTTCCCCTTAGTATCATTTAAAAATCTGTGGATATATAGATTTATCATTGCCAAATATGAAAAACAAAGAAGTTTGGTAACTAATCATCTAAATATTCCAGGTGTCAAGATTTAATAACATAAAAGCAAATTAAATCCAAACCATACTTTGATATAATAAAATAAGAAAAGGAGAAATGCCTTAGTCTTAAAAAGTGGATATCAACAAATCCAAATTTGTTTCTTTGAAAAGGTTAATAAAAGCCAGAAACCTTTAGCATGAGCAATAAAGAGAAAAGAAAAATAAACAAAGTTACCAATATAAACCTTTGAAATCTGATATATTGTGTGTAGTAGTGCAAAATTGCAAAAAACTTTGAAACACAATTGGACAACATCTACTACAGCTACTGTACACTTAGATTCCAGGCCTAAAGATTCTCATGTGTAAGTCTCTCAAGTTGGAACTCAAGATAAATTCAATTAAAGCTTCTTAATTTGGATGAATTTGAGGGAGAGACTGAGAGAAGCATATTTCCACGGTGGACTAAGGAGGAGATTTCAATAATACTTATACAAAGAAAATGAGACTCAATCAAGAAAGCCATGACTGAGTTAAATAGTTTCACCAGTTGGAAAAAAGAAATAGGTGTAAGTAAGATATGCATCCATCCAACCCTCATATTCTAGGTATAATTGTGGTACTGTGTGATATTTTACATACATAAATTTATCACAGAATTTACAGTAGGGATTAGGAAATAAATAAGAATAAGGAGGGCAACTCAAAAAGTTAAAATGTTTGGGGAATGCAATTTTAAAAACTTTGAGAATCCAAGCTTAAAGTCATATGCACAAAAGGAATTGTACCACTGGTAGTCTTTGGTGATATTCAGAGACTGGAGCCAGCCAATGGGTCATTAAGGTTCTTCCTTGCTTTAGAGGTAAAAATGAAGTCATTCTCACCTCCAAAATTTCCTGCCAAGCCCATAGATACTTTTAGGGAGAAAATCACCAACATCCCTATCTTCACCAAAACATGGCTGATGAGGGAAACACCCATCTGTGCTTCATTAACTCAGTTACTATTTTGAGTAGAGTTGCTACTCCTTCTCCCAGAGAGCAGTACAGTGGTTTAAACTTGAACTTCAATGTCAGAGAGCCTGGATACCACCTCTAACTAGCTACAATGCTCAATTCCTATGGGGATGGCATATAAATTCACTGAGATCCTGGTAACAAGAGCATCTAGTACAACCACACATGAAACACTTCATTTATGCTATGCCAAAAGTTGAACTAGGAACTTTATATAATTTATATCCCAGGTCACACAGCTAGATCACTATATTCATGTCTGACTCCATAACTTAAGCTCAGCCTCTATATGTACTATGCACTTCACATCCCCTGCATATTAATGCATACTCTAATCACTGGGACTATAATATGTGAACAAAATGAATAAGGGGGTTAGAAAAAGAGCTTCTAGTCCACTTAACCTTATGGTGACACAATTCAGATGATGAGATGAGGGTTCAATTATATTAAGTACATCAGAACATAAAATATGTGTCTTATGGAATTTTAGATGAAAAGAGTCACCAAAGACATTTAGTAAAAATCACATTTTCTGAGAAATTTTGATGGTTTATGTAGATAGGAAACAAAAAACTATTTAAAATTAAGAATACTTTGAAATATTAAGGACAGATTGTCAACATAATCATAATCATAGGCCTCACATGTTCTTTTATAAAACAGTAGAATAGTGTAAAACTGTTTAAATATTCCTTTTCAACAGAAAATTAGAGACAGATAAATATGAAGTGAAGAATGATGAATAGGAAGAGTGTGAAAAAGTAGGAAGACAAATAGAATAGAGTCACTCTCAGCCTTACTTAGCCTTCAATATTTCCTTCTTGTCCCATCCAAGACTTTTAAGCTTCCTACACCCTGATGATATCTAATTGCCTTGGGACTTAAATAATGTGCCTGTGCAATATGAATGTTTATAAGCCAGTTAAGGTATTTGTTTACTGATATTTACTAAGATGGATATTAAATATTTTAAATTAAAATAAAGCATTTATTATTCTGCAGGATTTTAAAAATCACAAAATTACAACCCAAAATATTTCTCAATTGTTGTGTTTTACACTCCCTTGCTGAGCAAACCAATTTACCAAATTATACTATATTTCATTTCTCAGATGATTTTGCAGTCAACAGTAATTATGCTAAGGGCTGGAAAATGAATGGGTGTAGGCTTCACATGTACTTTCATCGTTTATTCTGCCAATAAAGTTTTCTGACCCTTAGAAGAAATGTTAATAAATATTTCTTGGTTTTTAGCTTAGCATTCTCTAAGATGGGATGATGTTTCCCTAAATTGCTTCTCAAACAATCTAGTAGCTCCTGTACCATACACACAGACAACTCGCTAATGCACACACACACACAGTGCACAGCTACAGACAGCTTTCTTCTCTAAGAAATATGTAAATACTCCCAGGAAGCGTGCTGTATTAAAAGATATCAAACAGAAACAAGAAAAACTAATGAGAACTAATTAACTTTGGAATACACAGAAGTTCCTTTTTTTTTATCCTCCATACTTGGGAGGTTTCCATATCTTCAAGAGAAAGAAAGGTTATTTTAGATGTGGGAATTGCCCCAAGTAGCAAAACATCAATTGAGGAGTTCCTGACACTAAAGGCATAGATTGTTTTCACTGTTTTATTTCTTGGGCCTCCCACTGACTGCCAGGCAGAAGTAAAACAATCAGAAAAGTGCTTTGTGGAAATAATGAAGTCATTCTGTTGCTAAGAGATAAGTGCCTGGACTAAGAGAAATATCTAATGATATAGGAGTGTTTTAGTCAGCCAAAAGGGTGCTGATGCAAAATAACAAAACTCTGTTGGCTTTTATAAAGGGGATTTATTTGAGGTAGAAGCTTACAATTACCAGGTCATAAAGCATAAGTTACTTCCCTCAAAAAAGTCTGTTGCCACATGTTGGAGCAAGATGGCTGTGAACATCTGCATGGGTTCAGAATTCCTTGGGCTCATTTCTCTCTGTGCTCAGCTCCTCTGCTCTCTCCGCAAGGCCAGTTGTAGACTAGTAGGTGAATGGCTCATCTCTCTTCCTGGGGCCTCTGCCATGTCTAAAGGAGGCTTCTCTGTTTCCTCATGTATCTGTTTCTCTGTGTTCTTCTGTGTGTTTACCTCCTGGGCTCCAGGATCAAAACACTCACCTCCCTTCTCTGCAGGTTTCTCTGTGATTTCCCACCCACCAAGGGGGTGGGCTCTTGACATCCTACTGAAGTGGCCCAATCAAAGCCTTAATCATTATTTAATCAAGTAAAAGTGAAACTCCAAACCCAATATAATCTCATAAGCCCAGAGGAAAAAACCAATTTACAAACATAATCCAATATCTATTTTTGGAATTCATATACAATATCAAACTGCTACAATGAGCAAAGGCAAAAAATTAAGAATAGGTCATTTGATTTATGAGATGTGGGCATAAGGAGTAATTGTAAAAACATCACTTCCTTGATACAGAAAACAAATAACTAAAAAGATACTCTAGGTGTTGATAATCTGCTAAGATTTCATTATATACATGACAGTCACTTATGTATATAATAAAATATTCAGCATTTCAGGCATCACATATTTAATTTTTAACACGTTTGTCAATGGCATAAAGAGTATTCGTGTAACTGAGAACAATGTATACAATCATATAAAAAGAAGATAGTATCATTTAAGTAAATTCAGTAAACATTTATTTAGATTTGTGTGTGTGTGTGCACCAGGCATATTGCTAAGAAAAAGAGAGATATAAATAAACACCGCACATAACATATATCTCAGTCAAATTAGGAATATACATTTCATAAGGAAGAAACACTAGAGTATTGTTTGAAATAAATAAAATTACATATTATCAGCAATATAAGAACAGGAGAGGGACAAGGAAATAATTGCAGCCTATTTATGTTTCTGTGAAATCCTCCTTAATAACATAATAGAAGAAGGCATAAGAATTATATGTAAGATAATTGTGATGGTTAAGCTAATGTGTCAGTTTGGCTAGGTAATTGTGCCCAGTTGTTTGGTCAAGAAAGCACTGGGCTAATTGTAATACTAGGACATTTATGGGCTTTAGTCATCGTAGATGGCTGATTATATCTACATCAACCAGGGAGAATGCCGTTAGCAATGAGTGATGCTTTATTCAATCATTTGAATGCCTTAAAAAGGGAAGTGATTTCAGCATTCAGAGAGAATTTCCCAGTTCATCTTTGCACAGCCAATGTCTCCCAGAAACTCATCAAGGACCTTCACTGGACTTTCATTGGAGCCCCTGGTTTGCAGCCTGCCTCCAGAATCTGGACTTGTGCAACCCATGGTCATGTGAGAGGCTATTATAAAATCTCATAGTATTTACAGATATCTCCTGTTGATTCTGTTTCCCTAGAGAACCCTGACAAATACAGATATGAACCATCAAATTTAATGGAAGTGGTTTCCTAAACAGAAGCAATAGCAGGAACGAACCCAGAGATGTGAGACATTGTGAGTAAAATGGAGAGGCATTCAATGTAGCTGTTAAATCATTCTAGCAAAGGGAAAGAAATGAAGAAAGTGGGTTAATATGATTTCTTCCTATTATGCTATATACCATGCTAAAATTTCATATGTTAGCTCACATAATCTTACATCTTTATTAAACATAATATTACCCCATTTTCATACATATTTCAAAAACTGAGGTTAATCCAAATTGGGTTTTCTTTGTAACATAGCCTGGCCCCAATATAAACTAGAATCAGGGTAACACTGGCATGAAAATGGATCTTTAAATTATAATACTAGCCTACAAGTAGATTTATATTGCAAAAAGGAAGAGAAATGTGATGAAATACCATTTGTTCAATCTTTTATGTTTCTGTATTGGAGTAAGAATGTACAGAAAAGGTACAAAATTATGGTTCAAAGAGAGGGAACTCAGGTGAATCATACAAAGTCTATGTTGCCAAATTCTAAACTCTTACCCCACCTAATGCTTCCTTCAGCAACCCCACCATACATGGGTCAAGCTGGAATTAGCCATATGGGGATGTCCTCTAACCTTCCAGGGGCCACTGATTCTGCCTTAGACACTTCTTTACTTACTGGTTGCAAAGGAATGGTCTCCCCTCCCACACATTAGTGGGTATTCAATTTAGCCTGGGGAATGCTCAGCTCCAAGTAGTGCAAATCCCTTTAGGACTGGATGATCAAAGCAACCTTACAGGGTTTTTATATGTACATTTGCCCTTTTTCATCTTCAATCTATATATTTGGAAAAATAATATATCCTCTTATCAAGATGATCCTAAAAAGATGGAGAATCTCTTTACTTCCATTTTTGATATTCATAACCCCATCTGGGTTGGCATTCAAGCCCTCATGAACACACTCCCCATGCCAGAGAAATGCTGGATGGTTTTTGAAAAAGCCCACCAGGAGGCTGATAGTCTGCATGAATTGAAACATAATAATCCAATTCAAACATCAGCAGCATTGACCACCCAGAGGCAGAGCCTGGATGGGACCCAAATGACCCTGGACCCAGAACAAACTAAAGCATTATAAAGTGTATATCATAACAGGGATGTAAAAGATAGTCTTGAAGCCAAAGAGTTTTAAAGGTACAGGAAGTACAAAAAGGGCCAAAAGAAATCCCGTTTACTTTTCTTGAAAGAATGAGTCAAACAGACAATACACTGATTTGGACTCAGAACTCCTGGATAATATGAGGGTAGTCAATATGACTTTCATTAGTCAAAGTTCTCCATCTATATGGAAAAAGCTACAAAGGCTGAAGGGGTATTAAAGATGCCTTTGTCTCAGGTTGCCTTTATGGTTTTCAATAACCAAGATCAGACCCAGAAAAAAAGCAAAAAACAGCAAGCTATGAGGCACAAAGCCACTCTGCTGGCCACTTCTTTGAGCTACAACCAGCAGGGACAAAGAAGACATCAACAGATGAAAACATGATTAGGAGTAAAACCCTTGAGGCCCCCAATGCCTCACCAAAACAATCACCCATTAAGAGTGCTACAATACAACTACTGCAAACAAGGGGGCCATTGGAAGCAGAATGTCCTAATCTCCAGAAAGAAAGGAAGTCAAAGGCCCTTTACAAGCTCTTTATCAAATACCCTAGCTTCCTGAAAGTGACCAAGTCTGAGAGGGCCCAGGCAACCTCTCAATCCAACTAGTTCCATTAAAATTTCCCACATGGAGTCCCGTGTAACTATGATGGTGGGAAAGAAGTTCATAGACTTTTTCATAGATAATGGAGCACCTATTGTGTTCTAAATAAAGGCAGGCCCTCTTTTCCCAAAACCATGGCTATCACTGGTGTATCATGGGAAATAGCCCATGAACCCTATCTATATCCACTCAAGAGCCTACTGGGAGGAAATAGTCTAAGACACACTGTCTTATTTATGCCTAAATGCCCTATACCATTGTTGGGACAGGACTTACTAATTCTCTTCAGAGAAAATAAACATTGAGTTTCCTCTCAAGCAAGTCTGCACTGTTAAAGCTGCTTTGCTGCAACTGGATGGAGAAATACAAATCAGAATTTCTGGTGAGGAAAAAGGTCAGACCACAGAAAGGTAAATTTAGGACCATGAGAAGTAGAGCAATAGAGTGCCAAAAACCCACACTCCAGGCCACAGCAATCAGCATGTTATACCTCTGCTGGTTCTTGATTACCATGTAGTGCAGAGGCTTGATAATAACAATACATTGGTCAATAGCCATGGACATCAAGTTGAATATTTTCATGCCCACTAGCAAGTGAACAGTGAAGAGCTGAGTC
Organism: Cabassous unicinctus; assembly: GCA_029593785.1. Taxonomy (NCBI): domain Eukaryota; kingdom Metazoa; phylum Chordata; class Mammalia; order Cingulata; family Chlamyphoridae; genus Cabassous; species Cabassous unicinctus. The sequence continues at coordinate 4,576 of JAQZBX010012662.1, read as the reverse complement.
AGACATTTGTAATAGGAAATGTTTCTGATTAGCTGGGGAAACACAGTGGAGGTGTAGAAGAGGTCCATTTTGGAACGGTGGCAGAGAAAGCAACTCATGTTTGGCCAGGAATGTAAATTAAATGAAGTAGTTCAATTTGAAGCATCAGATTTGTTATAAATATTGAGAAAAGAACTACTATCAGAATAGCCCTGACATATGCAACCCATCTGTGCATTGAAATGCCCAGGCATATGGAGATTATGGGTCATGGTCTCAGACCCTTCCACAAATGAAAATAAAACCCAAAAAAGAGCATAGAAGGCCATAAGAATTTGAATTCTGTTTGGGGATTGCTCAAGTTGGCCATATTTAAGCATGTGTTGATTATGGAATTGTCAGAATATCCAACATCTAATAAGGGCCAAAATGTCATTTTTAAATGGAACATTATACATAGTGGGAACTTTCCCATCAGTTCTCTTGGATTGGTGATGAGAAGGTAAGTGTTATGATAGTGAGAGTAATCTCTGGACCAATCATGTGTTAACACATCAAGAAATTGACCACCAAGGAATAGGCCTAACCTGTTTACAATGTTTGTGAGGTTAAAATATGGAGAGGGTGACAAAGGTTGTAATAGTTTGACTCTATAAATATGAGTGATATGTAAGACATCATAGCATTTAGAATCCTTAAGTAATTGGTCATTGGCAAGAAAACAGGAGTCAATGAATCAGGTTTTATGATGGCAGATGGAGCAGTCAGGTAGATTCCTTCTTTTTGCAATGGCCTGGAAAAAGCTAATAATAACATTGTCTTTCCAAACCATGGCAAGGAAGAATAAAGAGGCAAACAAGAACAGTTTAAACATCTTTGATGGTAGCAATTTCTAAGCAAGATGGAAAATGTGTGGAAAAGGATGTGAAAACAATAAAAATGCAATAATATTTATAAGGAATAATATGATAAGGAACATGACAGGAACATTGGGGTTAAAGGGGTCTTGTTCTGTCATCTTGGGCAGAAGCTCTCTATCTCATAAAGTCAAATATTTTCTCATCTTTGTAAATTTTAGTTGTAGGTCCCTTGTTTGATCACAGCTCCAATCAGTGGAGCAGGGAGCCTTTTTGAGTTATGAGAGGTGAACCCAAGGTTCAATCCCTTCTAGGTTGACAGCAGTGTCAGAAGTTAAGAATACCTTTCTGCATGGCTGAAGTGCTGTATTACATCGATATCATTTCCAGGATACATAATCACTGAAAGTTAACATGTGAGAAGTCTGAGGAAAATTTGGATGTGGAAATGCACTTCAACTGTTGGAGACAAGCTTTAGTGTAAGTCATATGGATTTACAATATTGAGTTATCTCCTGCTGGGGAAGTGGAGAATCAATGTGAAGATAATTGACATAGGGGTGTTCCAGTGATAATTCCATAAAGAGAAAGTTTATGTTAGTCAGAAAAGGTGCTTAGAATGGCAATAAGGGCCAGTGGAAGAACTTTGGGACAAGGAAATCCAGTTTCCTCAGTTATTTAGACAGCTTATTATTTTAAAATCATTTTTAAAAATTTTAAATAAGCTTTAGATTACATAAATGTTACATCAAAAATATAGGGGATTCCCATATGCCCATCCCCTCAACCTACCACACTTTCCCCCCATTAACAACATCTTTCATTAGTGTGGTGCATTTGTTACAATTGATGAACCCATATTGAAGCACTGTTGCAAAGCATGGTCTATGGTTTACATTATATTTTACATTTTGCACCTCACAATTTTCTAGATTTTGACAAAATGTATAGTGGCCTGCATTTGTCATTGCAATGTCATGCAGAACAATTCCAAAATCCCCAAAATGCCTCATGTTACAACTATTCTTCCCTCTCCATCCCTTCAGAACCTATGGTGGCCACTGCCTTTATATCAATGATAAATTTCTTCCATTGCTAGAATAATTGGTCTATAATAGAAAAATAATAAGCCCACTTAAGTCCATTGTTCACTCTCCAATCTTGAGGATTTGGGGATCGTGGTGTTCACTCTGTTTCTGATTGAGAGGGGGCTTGCATCTTGAAGGAGTTTGGCAGTTTGATGAAGTTATGAATTTCAAAAATAGATATTGGATTATGCTTGTAAACTGATCTGTTCATCTGGGCATGATTAAATTATAATTGGGGCTTTGATTGGGCCACATCAGTTGAGTGTTGAGCCCCACACCTTTGTGGGTGGAGAATTGAAGATAAAATCATGGCAAAGGACAGTGTTGGAGCAGTTTTGAGTTAGAGTTGTGATGTGGAGTCTTGAGCTGGAGCCCTGGGAAGTAGCTTACAGAGGAGCTTGGTTGTGAGGAAAGAGAGAAGGCCCTGGGAAGAGAAGCAAGCCATTTGCCTGATAGTCTACAGCTGGCCTTGTGCCACAAAGCAAGTCTGAGCCCAGAGAGAAGTAAGCCCTAGGAAGAGAAGAACCCAAGAAGCCTGAACCCTGGCAAACATAGGCAGCTGTCTTGCTCCAATACGTGGCAATGGAGTCTGGTGAGGGAAGAAACTTATGCTTTATGGCCTGGTAACTGTGGACTTCTACCCCAAATAAATGCCCTTATAAAAAACAACTGATTTCTGGTATTTTGCATTAACACCCCTTTGGCTGACTAATACAGATCCCATGGATGGTATCATCTTGCTTGGAGTTGTAAATATTCTCTGTTTTATGGGGATAGGTATTTTCCATCATCATCTTTTTGTTAGTAGTCCTGGGCAAGTACAATGAACTGGACAGTAGGTGTTGTAACTCTGCTGAGACTCAGCGCTCAACCAACATATGAAAAGACCAAAGATTTAAGTCCCTGGGACATATATTTAATGGGTATACTGCTAATTATAGGTCCAAATAAAAGGGGCAGAAGAGCTATGTGTAGGGAAATTATAAATGAGTCTTTGTTACTTTGGGGAGAATATATTCTAAAGTAAGGCCCACTGACAGGGTGCTGAATTTCTGAGATTATCTGTCCTGCCTATAAAGTCTAGATGTCTCTAGAGCCCTCAGGATCCCCACTATTTGAGGCAATGTTTTCTGTGAGAGTCAATGAGATCCTTCTGAGATGTGCATAAGCATAACTTCTGGAATGACCTCCCAACTCACTTTGAAATCTCTTAGCCATAAAAACTCATTAGCATTTGATATTTCCCCTTTTTGGCCAAGGTCTTTTTCCAAATGCATTACTAGTTGGTGATTGGTAATAATCCCTCAGTGCCGGGGAAGCTTATCCCTGGTAATCATGTCCCACACTGGGGTGAAATTAGTGTAGTTATATGCTGAGTTTGGCTTAGAGAGAGGTCATACTGAGCAACAAGGAGGCTTTCAGGAGGTAACTCTCAGGCAATATATAATACCAGGCTAAGTTTCAATTTCACAAGAAAAGGTTCACAAAGACAGCTTATGTTTAATAGGCCATTTGTTCCCTCACCATTCCAGAGGACTGACCATGATAGGGACAATGATATGCCAACTTGTTTGCAATATCTTAGAGCTTTAGTGACCTGTGCATTAAAGGAGTGCCTTGGTCACTAGAAACAATTCCCAAGAGGAAAATACATTTTCTAAAACGTTTTAGTAACTGTTATATAACATCTACCTCACAACAAAGAAAGGCCTCTGTCATGAAAACAAACAATGCCTAGGGCATAAAGTTCATGATGGGAGGCAGTTGAATATAGTCTAGTTGTCAATGCTCAGAGGGGCCAGAGGGTGGCAGTGTATAACCTCTAGCAACTGAAATAAATTCTCCTGGATAAGGCATTTATTATTAATACAGTTAACAACCTTATGAGAATTTCCCCCATGAATATTTATTTAGTATTTGAGCCATCTTGTTGGTTGGCACCATGGTGAGAGAAGGCATTAAAGTTTACGGACTGGTTCTTTTAAAATTCAGGAAATACCAAGTAACTGTCCTTGTTTACCTAAAAAGTCTGTTGGAATTAAAAATGCATCCTAAAACAACAGAAAAAGAACCAAAATCTGTCCAAGGGACATGCTTTGAGTGTCAGCAGAGTAGGAGAGTGCTATACAACTTCCACAAAGGTGAGGGCCAGAGAGACCAAGAAACTAAAATGACAAATGTGAATTATCAAGCCCCTGTGGTGGCAGGGAAGGACTCCCTTCCCCTACCCCTAAAATATTAAGTTTGGGTAAAACACCTGGCTCACTCTAGCCAACTGAGAGAGTAGCACACATCTTCCCCCTTGTCAGCTGTTTCAAGGGAAAAGGGAGGGGATGCTGGGGTGCTTTTCTTAAGTGAATTTGGCCAGCAGAGCCTTCTTTAAATCTCTGAGCTGGAGATTCAACACAGGAACACAGGAAAGCCAACACTAAAACACCTCCTTTGAAAGGTGCACTTACTAACACCATCTGCTGACTTATCTGGAAATTGCATGGACAAAAACTGTTCACACTTTCTGTACTCAAACCCTGGGAGAAAATCTGTGCCTCACTAATGAGTCCCTGGCCCAATTTTGAAAACTTAACCTGGGCAATTTTAAAAACTGAGAATAAATTGAGTCAAATATCAAAGAATAGCTGTGAAGAAAAAAAA
>JAQZBX010012661.1:26734-41021 GCA_029593785.1 Cabassous unicinctus | reverse complement strand
AAAAAAAAAAAAAAAAAAAAGAACAAAATTGGAGGACTCACGCTCCCTGACCTTGAAGTGTATTATAAGCTACAGTGGTCAAAACAGCATGGTATTAGCATAAAGATAGAAACGTTGATCAATGGAGTCAAACTGAGAGTTCAGAAATAGATCCTCACCTCTATGGTCAACTGATTTTTGGTAAGCCTACCAAGTCTGCTTTTCTGGGACCGAACAGTCTCTTCAACAAATGGTGCTGGGAAAACTGGATGTCCATAAACAAAAGAATGAAAGAGGACCCATATCTCACTCCCTATGCAAGAATCATCTCAAAATGGTTCAAAGACGTAAACATAAAAGCCAGGACCATATAACTCCTCAAAGATAATGTAGGCAAACGCCTGCAAGACCTTGTAGTAGGTGGGGGTCTCTTAAACCATAAACCCAAAGCACAAGCAACAAAAGAAAAAATAGGTAAATGGAACCTCAAAATTGAACACTGCTGCACCTCAAAGGACTTTGTGAAGAGGGTAAAAAGGCAGCCTACTCAAAGGGAGAAAATATTTGGAAATCACACATCCGACAAGGGTCTAAAATCCATGATATATAAAGAGATTCTAAAAGTCAACAATAAAAAGACAAATAACCCAATTGAAAAGTGGGCAAAAGGGGAAGCAGATGTGGCTCCCTGGTTCTCAGCCTGGTTCTCAGCACCACAGGGATTTAAAGAGTAGGTGCTGGGAAGCAGATGTGGCTCAAGTGATTTGCGCTCCTGCCTACCGCATGGGAGGTCCCTGGTTTGGTTCCCGGTGTCTCCTGGAGAAGACGAGCAAGACAGCGAGCTGACGTGATGGGCTGGTGTGGTGAGCTGATGCAACAAGATGATGCAACAAAGAGACACAAGGTGGAAAACACAATGAGAGATACAACAAAGCAGGGAGCGGAGGTGGCTCAAGCGATTAGGCACCTCCCACCCACATGGGAGGTCACTGGTTCAGTTCAAGTGCCTCCTAAAAAAGATGAGCACACAGCAAACAGACACAGCAAGTACAAACAACAAGGGGCAGGGGGTGATAAATAAATAAATCTTTTTAAAAAATGGCAAAAAACACACACAAAAAACAAAACATGAAAAAATGTTCAGCATCACTGGCAAATCAAATCAAAGCTACAATGAGGTATCATTTCACACCTACTAGAATGGCCACTATTAACAAAATAGAAAACTACAAGTGTTGGAGAGGATGTGGAAAGATAGGAAGGCTTATTTACTGTCGGTGGGAAGGAAAATGGTACAGCCACTGTGTGAGTCTGTTTGGTGGTTCCTAAGGAAATCAGATACAGATCTATATGACCTGGCAATACCGCTACTAGGTTTATACTCAGAAGAAGTGAGAGCAGTAACACGAACAGACATCTGCACACTGATGTTCATAGCAACATTATTCACAATTGCCAAAAGATGGAAACAATCCAGGTGTCCATCAACTGATGAATGGATAAACAAACTGTGGTATATATACACAATGGAATATTACACAGCTGTAAGAAGAAATGAAGTCATGATGCATATGACATGGATGAACCTGGAGGACATTATGCTGAACGAAGCAAGCAGGCACAAAAAGACAAATATTGCATGATTTCGCTATTATGAACTAAATATAATGAGCAAACTCATGGAGTTAATAGCTAGAACATAAGTCTTCAGAGAAAAGAATGTGGTTAGAGAACGGAAAGCTGAGGTTTAATCTGTGCAGAATTGGTAAAAAGTTGTTTGTAAATGTTTGGAAATGAATAGAAATGGCGAAAGAACATCATAGGATTTGTAATTAGTAGTGCTAACATATGGGTATGATAGTGGTTTGTTTTTTGTTGTTTTTGAGTAATGAAAATGCTCTAATATTGATTGAAGTAATGAATATACAACTTGATGATTATACCAAATGCCACTGATCATACACTTTAGATAAATTATATGTTTTATAAACAACAACAAAAAAATAATAGGGTGGGTTGGGGTAAAAATACACCCAATGTAAGATACAGACTTTAGTTAGTCGTAATACTTTTACGATGCACTTTCATAATTTGTTACAGATGTTTCACAACAATGCAAGGTGTTTGTGGTGGGGTGATGTATGAGAGCCCTGTAAGATGATATGCAAGTTTGTTTTATAAGTTCACAACTTTTACTACACACTTATTGTTTATGGATATTCATGTATGAATGATATACTTCAATAAATTTTTCTAAAATGAAAAAAAAAGTACATTGTTTTGAATCATTATAAGAGAAGGTATATAGAATTTTATGATTAATCTCCATAATACAGGCTCTCACACACAGTTCTCACATGTACCTGTAGCCATTATTGTATCATCTTTCCCTTGGGTGAAGATTACAATTCGCTGCCTCTTCAAGTTCACCTTTGGCAGGGCTTGTGTCCTTTTGGCTATCTCTTTAATGTCTTCAGTCTATTGACAGAAAGAAGGAAAAATATTCTCAGAATCATTACAGTAAAGCAAAACTTTATTAGTAGATTAAGGATTTAACATCTCATAACCAAAATAAGAGGGACCTGAACATCTAAAAAAATAAGAGAGATTTTTTCAAGAAATTTAACCATATATAAATGTGGATGGAATCGTATAATGAACTTCTAGAAGCCAATAATCACACTGCAACAATTATAAACTTATGACAAATCTTATTTCATTTATACCTTCACAAACTCTGGCTTCCTGATTACTCTGAAGCAAACCCCAGGTACTATAGTCATTTGTAAGTGTTTTAGTATGTAAGTCTGAAAAAGAATGACTTAAATAGACATAACCATATAACTATTAGCACACTTAAAAAGTAATAATTCCTTAATATCAATAAATACCCAGTCATTACAAATTTCCAATTAAAGAGAACTTTTTAAAAAGAGGAATACTTAATTATTTTAGAGGTTTATAGAGCATAATTATGCTGACTTTGGAAATAAAACAGTTGCTATAATATCAAATGCTAACCTTCTATTACACAGACTTAATTTTTTAAAAAGTAAACCTTATTTCAAATTCAGAAAATAAAACAGACAAAAGGCAGCTTAACATTATGGAAGCATTACTCCAAAAAAATTTTGTCCAGGCACTTTTATCACATGTAATCCTGAAAACAAACTCAATTGTTCCTCCAGTGTTAGAAAGATATGCAAATGAACACAAATTGGTTAAATTATATGATCAAGGTTTCCTTGTTAATGAAGAAAATGAAGAAGAAAAAAATGTTTAATCATATTCATATCTCATAAAACTAAACCCCATATTCTTTTATTGACCTTTAGTATTGATATAGTATTTTCTTTGCTTTTGCTACAAAAATACTACAATATTATTGTTAACTATAGTCTATAAGTTACATTAGTTATATTTTCCCCATGTATCACCATATTCTAAACACCTTCTAGTAGAAGAACATCGCTATATTTATATTATTCACCTCAATTTTCATCTACCACCAAAATCACTGTTATATAGTCCCTAGATTATCCTCCAGCTGTTCTCCAACTAACATTAACTTCCCTGGGACTACCCATTCATCCACAATCACATCCATAAATCAGCAGTGTTTGTTACACTCATCATAATGTGCTACCATCAACTCCATACATTATCCCTTATTTACAATTGATCTTATTAAACATTCTACATACATTCAGCATCAGCTCCTCCTTCTCAACCCACATTCCGTCTCCCACCAACCTATACTCCAAAGTACAATTCCATAAGTCTACTCATTGCATTTAATTCATATCAGTGAGACTATACAATATTTGTCCTTCTGTGTCTGGCTTATTTCACTCAACATAATGTCCTCAAGGTTCCTCTATGTTGTCATGTGCTTCCCCAATCCATTTCTTCTTATAGCTGTGAGTTTTTCTCATATACACTTCATCAGATTGAGAAAGTTTCCTTTTATTCCTATCTTTCGGAAAGTTTTTTATCAAGAAAGGATGTTGTGTTTTGTCAAAAGCCTTTTCTGCATCTATTGAAATGATCATGTAATTTTTCTTCTTCAATTTATTAATATACTGTATGACTAATTTTCTTGTGTTGAACCACCATTGCATACCTGGTATAAAACCCACCTGATCGTGATGTATAATTTTTTTTTTTAATGTATTTTTGGATTTGGTGGACTTAATTTTCTTTAAAAGATAAAACAATTACAAATTAATTCTAGAAACCCTGATGCTATTTTTCACCAACATAGGTTGTGACGTTTGCATCATAAATGCTCTGACTTGAAATCTAACTCTTGAGGTAAAGATAGGGTTTTTAGAATCATATTTTCAACCATTTTAGAGAATTTAAAAAAAATCTCTGCCTGAATTCAGTGGACCTCTAAAACTCTCCATAGTTTTTGGCTTTGTTGGCAGTTTATCACTGTGCAGCAAAGTTTCAAACAGTTATGGTGAGAGAAACAAATATTAGAAAGGAAATGTATATGAGTGACATAAAGGAAGTTAACTAGGATATATAGGATGGAAAAATTTAGGTAAGCCAAGCAGACAAGTCTTAATGGCTTATAATAGTTATAAACTGCATCAGAAATCATGGCATTTTTAAAGGTAAGACAATCTCTAGTGAAATATTTGTATGTTGTTTGTTCATTAAATACTTAAAAATTTTTCAGATAATATATGAAGCTAAGCTTCTATTACACCTAATATTATGATTTCCAGAGATCTGCTGTTTCTGAAAAGAATAGTTGTTTGTGGTAGGACAATGCCACTGATCTTTCAAATATGCTGACAATTTCACCTTTGTTGCTTATTTTAGAACAGAACTAAGCCTGAACTCTGGTAAGATGAGAAAAGAAATCCCATCAGTTCTTGGGAACAGATTATAGAAATGACCAATAACACTTAAAAAGACTGAAAAAAAAAAAAAGCTATATAATAACATCTTCACTCATTTAAAGTACACATTTAATTAAATCGACTCAGCATTCTTCCAATTTCTTTAGCACAAATATGTTTAGCTACTATAGGATTCTTGCTTATGATTAAGTATAGTTCATATTTAATAAAGATAAAAGGTGAAAACTTGAGAAACAGATTCACTAGGAGCAGAATCCTAGGCATATATTGGATGTTTTTGAAAAAGAAGTCTTTCTCAAGGTGGTAAAAGGAATAAATTAAGAATAAGATTTCATGCTTACCTTCTACCAACTTAGTGAGGTGATGTGTATGTGTGTGTGGCCAAGTAATATATTTTTTATTTTATTTTATTTTTAAAGATTTATTTTATTTATATATCTCTCCCCACCCCCTCGTTGTTTGCACTTGCTGTGTCTTCGTCTTCTGTTTCTTTTAGGAGGCACCGGGAGCTGAACCTGTGACCTCTGATATGGGAGGGAGGTGCCTAATCACTTAAGCTACCTTCATTCCCTGCTTTGTTGTGTCTCTTGTTAGGTTTTTGCTCTTGTGTCTCTTGTTGCGTCATCTTGTCACATCAGCTCGCCGCACCTGCCTGTTGCGCCAACTTGCCGCCCTGCTCTTCCTCTGTAGAAGGCACTGGGAAACTCTGCTCCCTGTTTTGTTGTGTCTCTCATTATGTTTTTTTTCTTGTGTCTCTTTTTGCTTAATCTTGTTGTGTCAGCTTACTGCACCTGCCGGTCATGCCAGCTCGCTGTCTACTTTAGGAGACACTGGGAACCAAACCACGGACCTCCCATGTGGTAGGTGGGAGACCAATCACTTGAAACACATCTGCTTCCCATTTATTTTATTTTCTTATTAGAGAAGTTGTGAGCTTACAAAACAATCATGCATAATGTGCAAAATTTCCATACATCACCTCTACAAGAAAATCTTGCATTGTTGTAGAACATTTGTTACAGATTATAAAAAAACATGATCATGACCACTAACTATGGTCCATAGTGTACACTTATTATATATTTTTTGCATACACCCCTTATTATTAACAATATGATTAGTGGTGTACATTTGTTATAGTTCATATTTGTACCGTTAACACAGTCCATCTTCTACCACATGGTTCACTCTGTTATACAGTCACATGCCTTGTACATTCTATCCAAAGTATATTCTCAGTGGCTCTCACTTTCATCACAGAGTTGTGCAGTCATTGCCCCGGTAAATCTTTGAGCGTTTTCCTTAGTCCAAAAGAAAAAAATCCCATACCCCCCTATTATTGACCCTTAGCATTGATACAGCACCTTCTCTGACATTGATGCAAGAATATTACATTATTGCTGTTAACTATAGTTTATAAGTTACATTAATTGTATTTTTCCCATGCATCACTATATTCTTAGCACCTTGTAATAGTGAAGCACGTTTGTTCTAGTTCATAGAAGAACATTCTTGTATTTGTATTATTAACTATACTAGGATGGGTTTTTTTATGGGAGTTTTGGTAACCTAATCAAAGAAACATTTCTTAATTAAATCTTTTAAAAACAACCATTTAAGGTTGAAACAGATGAAGAAATTGAGTCACAGAGAAGTAACTTGCCTAAGGTCATAAATAGACTAAGTAGTGGAGCCAGAGCTCACACCCACAAAGTCTGATTCCAGAGATCACACTCAATCACTATTCCATGCTATCTACAGACCATATTGGATTTATGAATTCTGGCAATGTGCTTTTTGTTATCACAAAATTATAGCATATTCATTCTAAATCATTTTTCTGCCACATCCACAAGTCATTCCTGCTGTTGTATTCCAAGTTTACTATTTTTTCTTAATTATTTGGGCTTGTATTTTACCCTAGTGAATTTCAATATTTAAGTTTCAAGATATTTTTCATTTTTCAAAGTCATTCTGAAATCTAATATTATTATAATTTGAAAGAGAGAGCAGTATAATAAAGTATAGTACAGTAAAGAGTACCAGACTGAAAGAGGTGAGCTCTGGTTCTGTCTCTGTTATGTCTTAGCTATGTGACCTTGAACAAGTGGTATAGCCTATTTTTTATCTGTTATACTGATATTGCAATACATGCCCTACATATCTACAAAGGTGTGTGTGAGCATTAAATATATTAATGACATGTAGGAAAAGAGGTTTTTATAAACGTAAGTATTTTATGATTGTAAAGTGATGCTTTTACTGTCACTGATCACATAACTTAATTTTAGCCCTGCCTTCTAATTTAAAGAATATACTCTCTTCTTTCCACTTTTAACAAGCTGGTGAAACAAATGTTAAACAATACTGTCACAATCTATGTATTCCTGTGGAATACCAATTGTGATATTCCCATACATTGCCTCATTTAGCCATCCCATTTAGAAACTCCTATAATAGCTAATGGTATTCATCTCATGCTACCTTCCTGCTCGCTCACTCCTTCCAGTAACACTGGCTTTCCCTGAGTTCTTGGAGTACACTATGCTCTTTCTTGGGGGCCTTGATGTTACTATTCCCTCTGAAATTTGTTTCTCTTTTAGTTTTGTTCCCCCCCGCCCCCCCCGCCATCATGGCTAGACATTTGAATTTGCCAGGTTTTAACTTCCTCAGAGAGTCATTCCATGACCATGATATCTAAAATAGGACCGCCTCCCACATTTTCTTTCACAATACCCTGTATGGCAATGTCTACCTTGTCTTCGAGTTTGGCATACAATAAGTGCTCTGTAAATATTTGTTGAAAAAATAAATGATTAAATGACAATAATCTAGAAGATTATCCTCTTTCCCATAATCTGTTTATTTTATTTTTTAAAATTTTTTTATTTTAAAGATTTATTTATTTTTATTTATTTATTTATTTTTAAAGATTTATTTATTTTATTTATCCCCCCCTTGCTGCCCGTGCTGCTGTGTCCATTCGCTGCGTGTCTTCTCTGTGTCTGTTTTTCTCCCCCTTGCTGTGAGGTCTTACCACATCAGCCCACGGCGCCACGCGAGCCCGCCTGCCCTCACAAGGAGGCGCTGGGAAGCGAACCCGGGGCCTCTCATATGGTAAACGGGTGCTCTATCCATTGCGCCACACCCGCTTCCTGCCTTGAGGTTGCTGCATCAGCCCACCGCACCGCTCAGGCCGGAGTGCCCTCACAAGGAGGCCTCGGGATGCGAACTCAGGCCTCCCATATGGTAAACGGGGGCTCCATCCACTGAGCAACACCCGCTTCCCTCCCATAATCTGTTTAAAAACTGTCTTCTTTGGGGACCCTGGCACCTTTGAAAGCAGCATTGCACTCTCTTAACCCGCAGGACCTGACTTAGTGAGTGTCTTATTCCCAGAAACTCTGTGTTCATTGCAAATATAGAAAATTATTGCATTTTCTATATTTGTGAGAAACACAGGAACCTTAGAATCATCCTGAAGAATTCTTTGGGAATGAACACCTCCTGAATACTCTTCATGGATTTTCTATTTAGTGCTATTCGATGAGGCTTTCTGCAATGATGTATATGGTCTATATCTGCACTGTCCAATATGGCAGTCACTAGCTACATATGGCTATGGAGCACTTGAAATGTACCTAGTGCGACTGAATAAGTGAATTTTAAATTTTAGTTAATTTTACCTAACTTTAATTTAAATAGTCACATGTGGCTAACAATATTGGATAGCACAATTCTACTTTGTCCTCTCTTAGTGGTATAAGACGATATTGTCGTCAGTCAGAGAAAGGATAAAAGTCTGGGACCCTCTGGATAGAGTAGCGGCTGAGGGAAAAGTAGGAAAAAGGAGACGGATTGCTTTTTTTCCCTCTGTGGACAGATGTATTACAGATCTTAGAGACTAAAATAAGAAAATTAAAATTTGTTGCTTGGAGTAAAAGTGAATAAATAATTCAGTAGAGAAAGTATGAATTTTCTTAATCATTTGGCACATACTCTGTTGCACAGACAATGAAAATACAGAGACTATCTATATTTAGCTTTTGGGGATATTTTCTTCATTTTATTTAATTTAAAACAATTTTCAATACAGCTTTTTAAAGGCTTCATTATGAGACATGCTTTTAAGTACCTTATTTTTATTTAGGTTCTGAAAATAAAACCTTTAATCGGTTCAGCTTAAGATAAGGTAGATTTAAAGACACATTGCTGTCTGAACTGATTTTCCAGAATAATAAAAAGCCTTATGAAACTTTTTACCCCAAGAATTGCCATTTTAAATTCTTAGCAGGTCTGTCATTTAAATCAGACACAATGCAATTTTCCATCACCTACATATATATATATATATCCACTCTCTACTGCTTTGTGCTCTGCCCAGCTCCAGTTTTTATCTCATTCTCCAGTGCCCTCCTAAGCTGCCTCCTCTTACTGAAAATTGCCCAATTCATTTTAAAGATTAAAGATTTCTTAAAAGAAAGATTATCTAAAAATTGCAGAGAAGCTAACCAGAATATCATAAACAATGCCACTGAGATATTTCCTGATGAATAAACACTGGTTATTTTTAGAGGCATTTGAATTGGTCTTCAGCAGACAGATCACTAGTGGCAAAACTCAGTGGTTTGGGAACTGATTGAGATTTATAATAGAAAATGATGGCAGGACAACAGAGCTAGTGAGAAGGAAAAAATGCTCACCTTCCCCTTTTAATCTTTTCATTTCTTTCCTCTCAATTATGTCCTAAATTTAAAGGCAAAATTAAAGTTGGGAGGGCTAAAGTGTAGACTTTGTCTAGTTTATCACACTAGACTTGAGAGCATTAATACATTTCTATAGACAGAAAAGTATTAAGATAAAGTGATTTAATCTTATTTGAGTTTTTAAGAATATGAGGTTCTAAACCTATGCTTTCATACTACTATCTAATGAACTAAGGAAACTTTAATGACATTTGAAATCATTGCATTTCTCCAGATAGCATTCTGTAACATAAATGTATTATATTTTATTAATAATACTATTTGAAGTTTTCTGACTCATGGCTCATATATATTCTACAATGCTTTTAATGTTTTAAGGACCCCACGGAGGGACATATTAAGACACTATGTGCTTATCCAATCTAACATACCACTGTCAATATAACCAACAGACATGTTTTACTATGTCAGGAGGTAATAAGGTATATGATTATAATCATCATCACTTTGTTCATATGCTGTAATCAATTTTGGCAGACTTATGGAAAAAGAAACAATTCAGGAATAAGTAAGTAAGAACTAATGGAGGGAGCAGATGTAGCTCAGTTGGTTGAGAGCCTGCTTCCCACGTATGAGGTCCTGGGTTCAATGCCCGGTACCTCCTTGAAAAAAAAAAAAGGAACTAATGTAAAGGTTAATATGGTGCTGGTTAGCAGAAAAAAGCAAAAATAGTCTGTTGCTAAGACTGAATTTAAACCAGGTATATTCAAAGCATGTAGCTCAAATGGGCAGCAAAAGTATAAAGTAGTCAGGCAAAACTTTTAAAAAAATTATTATCTGGTTATTACAGGATCATGCTCATTTGTTATGCAACATGTTATATTTCTATGTATCTGCAAAATTGGTTATTTTATAGAACCAAAATACATTTTTATATGCTAACAAAGAAAACTGACAGGATACAAATTTATATTCTACAAGCTTTGATCTGTTGAGAATTTTGATATAACAACAGAGAATATAAATTTTTACTAAAATTTTATATCAATGAAATTTCACTTTACATTCTCATGATCAAATATTTGACTATTAAATTGAATGTTGCTCTTATTACATTTAGTACTATACATCAATTGTCAGTTTGGGAAATTACAAAGTGAAATGTATATAAGGGAAAAAAAACAAACAGAAAAATCTTTATTACTTCTTCTACATGTGACTCAACCTACAAAACAAACTCCCCCAAAACTATCATAGTTCCCAATAATTGAGAAGAATGATGCAGGGTTTTTTGCCCTAAAATAGTTCTTTCATTGGACATTCAAAGTATTTTATGCCACATGCTCATCATCTCTCTCTATGAAGAGGAAAATCTACGACTGGTTGTCAAGTCCTATGACATGGAAAGATATATGTGTATTACTTTGTTGCTTGATAATGAATCCATGTTAAGTACATTTAAACAACAGTTCTTTCACAAATTTATACAACACCTTTCTCTAAAGAGATCAAAGTAGGCTTACTAATTCTATCCAGTCAATGCTCATGTCTTCTCAAGATGGTAAAGAACTCTATAAGTATGCAAGAAAAGAGAGAGTTTTTATATTCCACTTCTATGCAAGTTAAAATTTATTTTATTATCACCAAACATTCCAAGTGGCTGCTTAGAACACAGCATTCTACATAGTTCTGGCTCCATAAATCCGATAGTCACAAAAGATTCAAATTCAGTTCATTCTCCCAATTAACCCGGGTTCAGTTACACTAAGTGTTTTCAAAAAATTGATTTGAAGATGGATATTACGTATAAGTAGAAACACAGTCTTGACTGTTATCTTAATTTAGCCAATGATAACCACATGGAGTTTTGAATCTTGACAGGATAATAATTCTACTAGGAAAACAGAATCAGGACCTAAACTAAAGCCAATTATTGATATTTAGTTTCAGAAAATTTATGTATATTTTATGCTATAAAAAAAGGAAAAAAAAGGGACAAGAAAAATGCAAACAGGAAGTTTATATAAGCAGGATCTAAATTAATAGGTTCCTAACAACTGTTAAGTACAACCCTTTGGAAATTAATTTGCATAATGATAATCTACATGTGGTGAGGTTGAAATTATTTAAATGACATTATATTTCACTATTTAGTCTTGCTCCACCACTGCTTTAGCAGTGAATCCTTATGAAATGTAATGCAGCTAATGAGCTAGCTTTTTAACTGAACAAACTGACAGGCCCCATATCTGCAGAGGCAGCTTGAAACCGTGCCCAACCTCTTGGCTTCCCAAGAGGCTTTTCAAAATTCAATAAATAACATCTGTAGGCGATGTTGGGTGCAGACCTAGCAGAGTGCGTCATAACACTGTGCTGGCAGAACAAAGAAACCATGACGACTGCCAAGTTTCCATGGCAACTGCTGCGAGGCTCTGAGAGTATAATAGCACATCAATCACTGTCCAAAAGAACTTCATTATCAGCTAGAAAAAACCTTTAGGATCTGTTTAGTGTGCAATTGTGGGTTAACTCACCTCAAAGCCTTGCTCTCTAGCAAAAGTGGCAGCTTCCTGAAATAAAAAAAAAAAGAACAGTTAATTATAAAGTGCTAGGTAATGAAGAAATAATCCATTTTGAAACTCAGTCTTCTTTTTACACAATTATCTCAATATACCCACATAGTTCAATTTTTATTCTTATACCGAAAAAAGATTTCTTTTTTTGTCTTGGCATTAAAAAAAAAAAAAGGCAGCCTAATGTCAACACACTTCACAAGTTGGAATAAAGATGATGTAGTACATGTTTTTACTATAGCTGCCTCAGTGAGTTCAGGTGTTCTGACCTGGCAAAGACAGATGATCATATGAAACCTATGGAAAAATCTGGAAGCTATATTTTTATTTAAAACAATATCTCTCAGAAAGCTCTTCTTTAGGTACTGCCTGTGAATAAATGTATAGTTTCAGAAACATCATCATTTTTCAACTCCTGTAATAAAATTTATTCAAGCAAGGATCATCAATGCATGCTAAATTCATTAGGTGAAAGGATATTTCCATGGAATCAAAGTATCACAGATTATTTACTGGTCACTGGGAGCGGAGCATAACTTTATAATGGAAGGATCAAGCTGTCATCACCATAACCTGGTGACTGATCCTGTGGGACTGTCAAATATTGTGTACCTTCTGTTAGGATGCAATATAAAGTATACAGCATCACTTATAAAGTATTCTGTTCTGGCCAAAATTTTTAACATGAATTACCAAAAACTTTAGTTCAATATCTTGCAGTCTATTAGAAATATAGGAAATAGGGGAACAAGTTAAATGATACATTGAGGAAGCACTTGGACAAATTCATAAGGTAGGACATTCTACAGGACAACTAGATTGATGTCTTCAACAGGTGAATTTCATGAAAAAAATGAAGTGGAAGCAATGCAAAGCAAGGCATAGAACTTAATTGGATCATATTTTGAACAAATCACCTATAAAAAACATTTTGGAGACAAGTGTGGAAATTTGCATATGAAATGGGAATTACGTCATACTAAGGGATTATCAGTTTTTTTAGGTATGATAAAGAAAATGTCCTATTTCTTAGAGATGTCTTCTGAAGTATTTAGGGATCAAATGTCATGATAAGTGTAATTTACTTTAAAATACTTCAAAAAGAATTAAAATGAAGCAAAACTGGCAAAATGTTAACAACTGATAAATATATGTGGTATGTAGGGGTTCAGAATCTACTTTTTCGAATGTTTGAAAATTTCCAAAATAAACAAGCAAAAAATTTCCCTTTAATATAAGACATTCAGGAAACAAAAATTAAACATTAAACAAACATCAACTTTTTTTTAAGGTGCTAAGATATTAAAAATCTTAAGGGTGCAATCTAACAAACATTATTATATACCCTAATGCCTTTATAGCAGGTTATCAAATGACAAAAACACATCTGTGTAACCAAATCCTTTCTCTTGCTTTATTCTTTGCTTTGTGCACATATTTTAATGTTAGGACTGCTAGAAAACGGAGGCAGTATTATTTTTCAACACTACTTCCCTCCTGAAAATGAAAAAAAAATTTCAGACAACTGTCAAGAGCGTCTACATCTTAACTTACATTCCTCCAAAATTATCTTTGCCAAGAGATATTATTAGAAGGATGGGATTTGAGCCTGAGTGGTAAGCAGATCCAACTCAACTGAAATGAACTGCTGCACAAAACCATGTAAGGCAGAAAATACAGTCAATGTCTCCAGCACAAATCTGGGTATATCTACATGTTGGGGAGAACACTGGGAAAAAATGTACACACGAACTTATGGTCTAATCTATTAATAATATGAAGATTTAGAGAATCATCCTGAAAGTTTAGAAAGGTCAAAATGGATGATTAGAGCTGAAAGCACTGAAGTTAACAGAGAGCTGAAGGTTCTCTGTTCAATAGAGAAATGTAAAGTTGACTAGGTTGCTAAAAAAAAAAAAAAAAAAAATAAGAATTATAATCATTTTGTACATCCAATAGTCAATAGTATTTGCTGGCCTGAATGTCAAGGATCTGTGGACTTCTACCCCAAATAAATACCCTTTATAAAGACCAACCCATTTTTGGTGTTTCACATTAGCACCCCTTTGGCTGACTAATACATCATTATTCATCCATAAGTAATTAAATTTAATGATGTATTTTATCAATTACTGTGATCATCTTGGTTTTCTTA
>JAQZBX010012661.1:0-26634 GCA_029593785.1 Cabassous unicinctus | reverse complement strand
GACTGTAAGATAAAGTTAAAATAAATTATCTGCAGGACTAAATTTGCACTAAAACCTAATGATTCAAAGTTCACATACACTAGTTAAATTGGTTTTTAACATCTAGTTTTGCTTACACAAATGTAGTAAGAAATTAAACGTGATCTTTTATGATATACTAGAACTAACTAAAATTAATTGCAACAACACACAAATTTGTGTGAAGCCATTATTTTTTAAGGAAATTGGGCCCTAGAAAACTGCCCCATCTGTAAACTATTCTAAGTGTCAACATATTCTGACTGAAGAAGGACATGCTTAAGAAAAGTCAACTGAATTTTCTGTCTCAGCTCCCCGTCACACAGGTTTTCAGAGCTGTGCCCTATCACTAGAAAAGCCAAGCACTTGTTCTGTGGCTTAAAAAGATCTTATCTCATGATTTCCTCCCACCTTCCTTTGATCTTGGGCTGGTGCCCCCAGTCACTCCATTAGAAAAGGCAGCTGGCTCACATCACTGCAGACTTTCCCACAGCTAACCTCTGATCTAGAGGTGTTTGTAGATACAATGATGAAACATTTATTTTTCCCTCTCAGCAAAACAAACAAAACAACACAGGGGAACAGTTTGACCCAGTAGGAATTTTAAGTAGAAGGCTGCTCCTCACATTCACTGCATGGGACAGACAGAAAGGGCACTGGGACAAAAAGGGCATTAGGTCAGAAAGCAAGGCAGAAAGAAGGGGCATAGATGGTAGGCAGAGCAGTGAGGCAGGTTCCAAATATCAGGGGTAATTCCAAGCAACCTGATCAGACTAAATTGAAAAGGACTTTTTAGTGTGCCTTCGCAGTAAAAGTGAGAAAAGAAAACAAGCAAGTCCCCATCTGTGCTGCCCCAGGGCGCCTTGTACTGAGTTTCACAAATCTAATGAAGCAGTCAGGTTAAAATCCAACCCCAGAGTGGATGTGACATGTGGAGAACAGCTAGGGTTAGAACAGAGAAGCAGGGCGGTTCCTAATGCAGGTGATTATCCATGTGATAATCATTATATTTACAGGCTTTCCATTTTAGATCTGACATCAAAAATCACAAAGGAGGAGGGATTAAGGAAATAAACAACTGATAGAGGCTTTACTGTTCCCCTGAGAGTGTAGCTCTTTCATTCATGCATGACAAGCAACAAAAGCAAACAGGCCAGGAAAGAGTATTTCTGAGAAGGCTGGATTTCACATTAACACTTCTTTCCATTTTGATAACTTTCACTATTATTCAGTTTTTCAGGCAGGTCACATTTTCAGAATCAGTTCCCATTGTTGTCTATGCTAGAATACAGTATCATTTTTGGTTTACAATGAATGATACTCACATAATATGTCTTCTACGACAACAGAGTCATTCTTTCCCTCCTGGAATTGAGTGTTGTGAATAAAATGACATATAATTAAAGTCATCTATACTCTGCCATTTAGGACTTACAGTAGGTTTGCTGCTTCACCAACTAGGCTAAAAGGGTGCTGGTGAAACAACCACCAAGTGTGGCTTTTTTTTTTATTTTTTATTTTTTAAAGATTTATTTATTTACTTGATCCATTTTAAACACCCCCTTCCCCATTTTGCTGTTTTGTGTCCATTCGCTGGGCAATTCTCTGTGTCTGTTTCATCTCTTCTCATCCTCCTCCTCCAGTCTTCACCAGGATTCGATCCTGGAGACCTCCGATGTAGGAGAGAGGTGTTCTGCCATCTGCGCCACCTCGGCTCCTGGCTTTCCGAGCTTTCGGAGCATCTCGTCTTGTCTCTCTCCTTTTATGTCATCATCTTGCTGCATGGCGGCTCCGTGGCTCACCGGCACACAGAGCCTGGCAGCCCATGCGCCTTCTATATATATATTTTTTATTTTACCAGGAGGTCCCGGGGAGCGAACCCAGGTCCCTCCATATGGCAGACGGATGCCCAACCATTTGAGCCACATCCGCCCCCCCCCCCGGTTTTGTTTTGTTTGCCCTTAGCTTTGTTGTCTTGTAGTCACAAGATGGCGGGATTTCATCTTTACAAAACCCCATTCAAGGCAAGAAAAGGCAAAGCAAGGAAGATTTTCCAGGGAGGAAAATCTCCCAAGAAGTCCCCCTTACCCCTGGCCACAAAGGAACTACATGGCCACCTCTAGCAACAGGGGAGGCTGAGGAAGCAGACATCTTGAAATGAGGAATGGGATGGTGATGACAGCCTAAGGCTGATCACCGCTCATCCCCCAGAGTTGGGCATGCTGTTGTCTGAACAAAACCAGACTCCTACTGGAAAGGCAGAAAGGGGAGGAGTGGCTCTGAGGTAGGCAGTCATGGGTGTCTGCTTGAGGTCCCTGAACCAGTGGATCACACCGAGGAGAATGTGCCACACAGGGCTCTTCATTGCAAACCACAGAGGACACTCTTTGTTGCAAACAGCAGATTCCACTCTGTTGCAAACAACGGTCTCTGTGGGAGAACCAAAGAACCAGGTTTGGATGCTAGACAACCAGAAACAGCTCAACTAGGGGCCCCTCCACCCCCCGACCCCCCAATCATACCATAGGACTGTTCTAGTTAAAACACAGCTACCAACCCAGTCCACTTAATGGTAGAGGCTCCACCACAACCAACCCAGAAGAAAGAGGCACCTCCACCACCATCACACTTGTTTGCCAGGTCAGTCTCCTACCATGCAACTGCTAACTCATATTGGCCACTTTTGCATTCAAGTCTTATGCAGTACATCTGATTAGCGAAAGCCAGGGCACGTGCCTGCAAGGGAGACTGGGAAATGTGCGGGTCTTCTTTAGGGGGAGGAAGGACTCAAGATGTAGGCCTGAGTCTCCATGTGGAGAGGTAAGAACTACAGGGAGATTTTCTCCCACTTCTCAAGAGAGCCCCATGAAGTATTGGCCACTTGCAGGCTCCTGAGGACCAGCCGAGGAGTCCAGCAGAAGTGAGACCCAGGAGTGGCCGTGATACAGGCTGCCCTGGCCACCCCCAATCAAGAAAGGAAGAAAGAAACACCTTGAAGCACATGCACAAGCCATCCACTGGGGACTCCCAGAAACCCCCGAGTGTCTTGAATCGAGTCAGAGAATCTGAACCACAGGTAAATAGCTGGTGTGTGGTGGATTCCTCCCCAAAGCACAAAATTAATGCCAAGGGATACGGGCAGCTCTGGACTTGGGCCCAGTGGTGAGATGATGAGCTTCTGTGTGAAGTTTAGAGAGACGGGTTTGCTTCTTGGCTCTGCCACTGCCATGTTGCCTGACGCCCTGGGAGCCTCAGTCTGCACCTCTGGAAGATGGAGACATCTACTTTAGAGGGTTCCTGTGAGGATATTCCCCTGGTGCAGTCGGGGAGAATCATGTATTTAAATATCTAATACTGTGGTTCTCAAGGGGGTGGGGAGGTGGGGACCAGGCAGGGCAGTTTGATCTTTATGACCAATCTGAGAGGCGGGAGGTTGTGGCAGGCAGAATTTTGAGCCCACTGGTATAACGCCCCTGACGTGGCATAGGGCACTTCGCAGATGTGACTAAGGTTACTAGTCAGCTCGCTCTGAAATAGGAAAATTAGCCTGGATTATCTGGGTGGGCCCAATGCAATCACATGAGTTCTCGAAAGCAGAAGAGGCAGGCAGAGAGAACTGAAGCACTGGAAAGATCCAAGGTGCCACAGCTGGCCTTGAAGATGGAGGGGGCCGCATGAGAAGGAGCTGAATGCTACCAACAACAGGTAAGCCTGGATGAGGAGCCCGAGGCCCAGGTGAGAGCTGTAGCCCTGGCCGACACCTTCATTTTAGCCTGAGCAGGGGTCCAGTCATGCTGGAGATTTCACATTAAAAGCAAGATTTCCAACCCCTCTTGAAAAATCAGAAGCTTTGAATATACTGGGCCCATCTTCCCACCTGCAGCCGTGGGCTGGAGTGGAGTGGTTGTTGTGACCCCTGTGATGGGGCCTGAGCTCTAGAATGCCACAGTCCCCACTACTCCCTATTGCCCTGCCCTCACTTACCTTACCTGCCTGGTCCCTGAAGACATTTGAGTTCCAATCCCTTAGGCCCAACTTGATCCTATGGCCTTATTAGCCTTCTGCGCCTACCCTGCCCAGGTTTGCCCATGTTAGCAGGGCTGGGAGAAGTAGGAGTTGGAGGCATTAGGATAGGAACTCAGAGGCTTCTTCAAGATCCATTCTTCTGGACAGCTGTTTCCAGTGACCCAGTTTGACTAAGAATGCATCAGGGGTCAAACCCCTCACTTCCTGGGGTGGGCCCCAGGGCATGTACCCATTTTCCCTGCCCTTGTAGGCCTGCAAGTTCCTTGGTCCCTAATGGGATGGATTTATTTGGCCAAGAGGGCAACTGAGATGATGGAAATGATACTCTCCGCCATCTTACCCCTTCCCTTCTTGGAGGGAGCTACCCGTCACATCCACATGGTCCTTTGGGGAGGCTCAGCTCCCCTCACCCACAACCAGGGCCCACTGTTGAGGAGTAGAATGAAAACCCCTTCTGTCATCCGCACCCACCCCCACCCCTGGCCTTCTAAGAAAAGGTCCTGTAACAGATTTGGAGGCGACACTTGGCTCCCTGCATTTGTAAGCTGAGACGTTGGTGCTGTAATGGAAGAGACAAGAAATGAGTAGCAAAAGGGGGAGGGAGGTGGAAAAATTAAATTTTGCGTGATCAGCAAGGTTTCAAACAATCGCTCGCCAACTGAAGTGGGTGCCACGTCTATAAGTCATTCTGTTTTATAGACCATTAGGATCTCCAGAGAGAACCTGCATGGAGACCACTGCTTTTTGTTGAAATTAAAATGTCAGAGAAAAAGAAATAGAACAAAACAGGGAATCTGCAATTAATTACCAGGCCATAAAAATTCAATAATCAGGAGGCAGAGCGGCCGCAGGCCCAGAGGTATCAGAGCCAGCGTAACAAGAATGGAATACATTAATCTTTTCAAATTAGTTTTTTAATCTGATGGGGATATATGGTGACAAGCCTCCCCTCCCTGCCTGCTCTCCCACCTCCACTCACTCCAGCCTGAAGCCAGGCTTGGGGAGGGAGGTGGGCACTGCTGTGAGCTGGGGGCCTCTCTGCAACGGGACCCAGACAGGGGAAAGAGGGCGGGTCTGCAGCCCCAGCAGAGCCCAGGGCCCCCTATGCCAGCTTGCCTGGTGGAGAAGCCCCAGCACAGGGGCCAGGGAAGCAGGCGTCTTCATGTCACCATGCACAGGAGTAGCCCATCTGTGCTTTCCCCTTTAGGCCAGTGGGTTAGAGGGCATGGACCCAAGAGCAGAATCTGGGGGGGTTGGGGGGAGGGGGTAAGCATGGAGAGGTGGTGAGTCTCCCAGCTTCAGTCTCTTCCTCTGGGAATGGGAACAATGTAAAGGGCTTCACAGGATGATGGCTGGATCTTGCTCAATTAGGGCTCTTCCCTGTTGCTAATTTTACGCAGCCTGGCAGCTCGGCAGCAAGGGGCACCCAGGCACCGCCAGGGTGCTATGCGGAACCCATTTATTTAGCGCCAGCTATGTGTTTACCCCTGGGGAAGGGAAGCCCAGCAACCCGGTCCTTACCCGGGGAATGGAGCTCACAGGTCAGCGAGACAGTTACCAGGCCAGGGCGGCTGTACAGAGTCTAAAAGGGGAAGGAATGTCTCTTCAGAGCAGGCGCACAGGACCTGGGAGGAGCTGGGAGCTGCTGGGAGGGCGTCGGGAAGTCCACCCGAACCTACCCGCCTTCAGGCACCCAGACTCGGGACGCCCCCACCAGGAGACTGTCTGGTGAGCGCTGTTACCAAACCAGCTCCTTAAAGCCTCCGCTCCCGGGGACGTCTGCAGAGCAGCAGCCGCGTGACCTCCGGCTCTTTGGGCTTTGACTCCTTTTTAATGTAACGTTTACAGCCCTCTGTATTCCTATTCTTCACCTGGATTTTCTCATCTAACCCCCACAGAACCCGATGAGGTGGGGACTATTATTAACCCCATTTTACAGATGTGGAACTTGGGATGCTTGGGTCGCTCACCTGTTCTGTGCATCCTATTAGTTGGAAAGCCAGACTGCGCGCTTCACCAAGAAGACAAGCCAGGGCAGCTTCTAGGGCCTCCCACCAGAGTTTGGCACACAGCAAGAATTCAGTCAATGTTCATGGCAGGACAGCCCCACAAGGGGCCTTCGCGTGCCCTCGGCTCTCGTTCCTCTCCCTGATGTTTGCACTCCCACCTCTGATCGTAACAGCGGCTGGCATTTACTGAGCACTGGGATCTGATGTCATTTTCAAAAACGGTGAATCCCATTCTACAGGAAGGAAACTGAGGCTCATAGAGAATGACATGCCCAAGACCGTAAGGCACCCAAGGGCAGGATTCTAACCGCTAAGGACATTGTTTCAGCGCCCCATAAACAAGCCCTGACCCACGGTCCCTGAGCCCCGCTTCTGAGCTGTGTCTGCCCAAGGGTTCCTTTAATTTGTATCACTTTGTACTCGTTACTGTCTTGTTACGCTGGCGCACCCACACCCCTCCCCAGGGAGCCTCAGAAGACATGGTGGCGAGGAGAAAGCATAGCGAGCTGGGCACCAAATCAGTCCTCCTGGACCCAGCCATCTAGACGTCAGGCGCCGGGCGTGACAACCCAGACCATACAATAGAGGTTAGGCCTACTCTCCACCCAGGGCGCAGTTGCGAGCGCGGCCACCAGGTGGTGCCCGGCTCGCTCCGGCAGGGCCTGCAGTGAGGCGGCGCGGCCGCGAGATGGCGCCCGAGGCCGTGGCTCCGCGGGCAGTGCCGGACAGGGCGGAGCCCAGCCAGCCGGCAGGTCCGAGTCCGGTCCCGGGGGGCCCCGGCGCACGTGACTAGGCCGCCGCCGTCTCCTGCCCGCGCCATGACCCAGCCGGTGCCCCGGCTCTCCGTGCCCGTCGCGCTGGCCCTGGGCTCGGCCGCGCTGGGCGCCGCCTTTGCCACCGGCCTCTTCCTGGGTGAGCAGGGACCGGCCTGGGCACGCTCTGCAGAGCCCCCCGGGCGGGACGCGAGCGCGGAGAGGGAGGGCGCGGGGGCCGGGCCCGCGAATCCGCATGGCTGGCGGCGGGTGAGGTTAAGCCCTGGCGCTGCGGAGCCCCGGGCCCTGACCCCGCACCGCTCTCCTCGCCCCTGCAGGGAGGCGGTGCCCTCCATGGCGGCCGCGGCCCGAGAAGCGCCTGCTGCCCCCTGAGGACAGCCCGCTGTGGCAGTACCTGCTGAGCCGGTCCATGCGGGAGCACCCGGCGCTGCGGAGCCTGCGGCTGGTCAGCAGGGCTGGGGGCGGGACCCCCGGGCGGCCTCGGGCCTGGCCGGCCCCACGTGGCCGTCGACCTTGGGCCGGGCGGTGCCGCCCTCGCGCTCACCGATGCGCCTCTGGGTGGTGCGGTCAGAACGCGGGGCGGGGTGGGTTTCTGGCCATGCTGGTGCGACCCCTTCCCGCCCGCAGCTGACCCTGGAGCAGCCGCAGGGGGATTCCATGATGACCTGCGAGCAGGCCCAGCTTCTAGCCAACCTGGCGCGGCTTATCAAGGCCAAGAAGGCGTTGGACCTGGGTAGGGGCGCGCGGCCGGGATTCCTGGGGGCCGAGGCCACCGGGCCGCCCCGCACCCTGGCTGAGCCTGTCCGCGTGCGCGTCCCCAGGCACGTTCACGGGCTACTCGGCTCTGGCGCTGGCCCTGGCGCTCCCCGCGGCCGGGCGCGTG
Organism: Cabassous unicinctus; assembly: GCA_029593785.1. NCBI lineage: Eukaryota > Metazoa > Chordata > Mammalia > Cingulata > Chlamyphoridae > Cabassous > Cabassous unicinctus. The sequence goes on along the minus strand of JAQZBX010012661.1, from coordinate 18,925 downwards.
GTGACCTGCGAGGTGGACGCGGGGCCCCCGGAGCTGGGGCGGCCCCTGTGGAGGCAGGTGAGTGTCCCGCACACCCGGGTCCTCCACCAGGGCCCCGGAGCGCCGCCGACCCCAGCTCCGAGGAGGGGCGCGCTGGCTGACGCCCCTCCTTCCGCAGGCCGAGGAGGAGCAGAAGATAGAGCTTCGGTTGAAGCCCGCCCTGGAGACCCTGGGTGAGCGCCGGAGCGGGAAGTGCCTGGGGCCCATTTCCCGGATGGGGACCCTGAGGCGCGAGCTCGTGGCCGGGCCTGCCGGGGGCGGGCTTGGGGCAGTGACAGCCTCGCGGCGCGCGGCCACGTGCGGGGCGGCAGGGCCGCCGCCGAGTCCCCGTGTGGCCGGCCCCAGCCGGGAGCGACGGGTCCCAGCGCCGGGCCCGGGACTCAGCCGCGTCTGCCCCTCGCTCCCGGGAAGACGAGCTCCTGGCTGCGGGTGAGGCCGGCACCTTCGACATGGCCGTGGTGGACGCGGACAAGGAGAACTGCGCCGCCTACTACGAGCGCTGCCTGCAGCTGCTGCGACCTGGAGGCGTCCTCGCCATCCTCAGCGTAAGGGAAGGAGGCGGGGAAGAGCCAGGCCCCCCGCGGACATGGGTGTTCACCTCTTCCCTCTGGCTCCTCCCTGTGCTCCATCCGCGCGCCCCAAAGACCCGCCGGGCACTTTACCGCAGACTCCGCGGGTTAGTGGTCTCCAGGTCCCGCCAGGTCCCGCCAGGCCTCCGGCTCAGGGCCTCCCCACCCCGGGCCCTGCCTTCCTCGGCCCGGTTGGCTCCGCCCCTCGTGATGCCACGCCCCTCGTGATACCACGCCCCTCCGCAGGTCCTGTGGCGCGGAGAGGTGTTGCAGCCCCAGCAGGGGGACACGGCGGCCCAGTGCGTGCGACACCTGAACGAGCGCATCCTGCGGGACGCCAGGGTCCACATCAGCCTCCTGCCCCTGGGTGATGGCCTCACCTTGGCCTTCAAGATCTAGGGCCGACTCGTACCGAGTGACTCGAGGGAGGGGACCTGGGGACCTGAGCCACCGACCCTGAGTTTTAAACCCAATAAAGTGGGGCCTGGGAAGCCGGACCTGAGCCTTTGTATGTGGTGCTGAAGTGGAGGGAGGTAGGGCCCAGCGCAGGAAGCTTCCTCAGTGAAAGGGGGCTGTGGGTGACAGATGTTAATCTCCCTGCCCCACACCCCATCTCCTGGTACCACCCAGGGCCTCTTGCACCAGGTCTTTGGCCCCACAGGGGGCGCCTCAGCCGACTGGAGGCAGAACACACAAGTTTTTAATTGGCCTGGCCACATCCAGTGCTGACAGAGCCTAGTTCCTCAGGTTTGCCTCTGCTCCACAGGGCTGGGTTTCAGAGTAGAGCCCTTTGGTCCTGTTCAGTGCAGCCGGGACTGGTGGGGAGACCAGATCTGACAACAGGGAAGAGGGGGTCCCGGGTTGTCATGGGTATTTTTATAGGTTACACGTTCTGCTTGCTTCTTGCCCATGTCATCATAGAACTGTCACCTCTTTACTGGAGGCCTGCTCAGTGGACATTACCTCTGAGAACCAGGCCATTTGACCTAGACCTCAGGACCTCAAGGCTGACTTGAGTATTTATCTGCCTGAAGTCTATCTCCTATACCCAAAGTCCTGGAGGAAAGTGAGACGGTGAGATCACTGGCCAGGGAAGTGTGACGCAGACAGGCCATTAGGCAGCAGGCCATCAGAATGGCAGCGTTGAACAAGTTCTCCGGAGGACCACGAGGAGAACTTCAGGCTTTCCAGTACCATTGCCCACAAAGGGAGGGGGAAAGAGAACCAGGCTCTATTGAGCACCTTCTCTCCTTTAAATTGTCACAGTCCCACGGCAAGATCTACGTCCCAGGTCAAGGCTAGGCTCAAATATTAAGTGTTCTTTCCACTAACTGCCTAAGGCAGAAATGACATCAGCCTAGAATGTAAGGTTTTGCCACCACACTGTCAGGCCGGAGTGGGGCAAGTACACCTGGGCTGCCACTGGAAGCCGCAGCAGTATGAGCCCACAGCTCCTGGGATACACCTTGAGTTATGGATAATCCTCAGGGCCCTGGCTATAAACCCACCCTTTTCTCCCCCACTCCTGCAAGCATATTAGGATGAATGTGGGTAAACAGGCTCTAATTTCCCATTCTTAAGTCCTGACAAACTGGTAACTTACTTGCACCACATCTCACAACAAATGGCCACAGCCCAGCCCAAGTATTGGACCAGGTGAACTCCAGCCCCTTTCAGGTGTGAGCCAGAGGGCTGGCCACCCCATTAGCCAAGGAGCAGCAGCCATCGTGAGTCTGCAGCCTGGAACCAGGTCTCTCCCTACCTGGCACCAACAGCAGTTTGTGAGCACCATGGTCGACTGGTCGACTTCACACTCCCGCTGTATGCCCCTCACACCCAGCTTGCACAGACACCTTACCTTTTCATTTTTCTTTCTACCTACCAGTCGGTCCTGACTCAAGTTGGTTCAAATCCCAAACTTGTGCCACTAAGTCATGTGTCTGTGGAGGGCCTTTCAAAGAATTCATCTTCTGATTCAGTCTACTCCAGCCAGTCCCTAGCACCACAAGGCATTCATGCCCCCAATCAACCTGTGTGGAGTTTATTTGGGCTCTAATCTCCTCCCAAGATCAGATTCTTGACCTGGAAATTTTCACCATGTATCATTTCTTAGGCAATGAGTCCCAAAGTTTACTGCACTTTGTTCTTTCTCCAACTTCAAACTACTTCAAGTCTCATGGTGAGGATTTGTTGAACAGATCTCTTCTCTAACCTTTGGTCATATTCTCCAAACTATCTCCTTCCCTCAGAAAACTTATTCTTTCCTACTTTTTGAACCATAATCACCTCTTGATTGCTATCCTTTATGCCCAAGTCTTCACTCCTCTCCAGCAAAAAGCCAATGGCCAGATAGCCTGAAGGGATGGCCTCTGGTCTCATGCTTATGCTTTTCCGTCCAGTTTCTGCCTGGAAGGTAGTAATGACCTCTCATTGATGCCCATTTACTCCCCTCTCAGTTCCTCTGGTTCCCAACACCTAGTCCCATCCTACCAAACTAGGGCCTAGTACATTTTCCCACTTATCAGTAGCAACAGCTCACAGGGATAGTTGTATATATATAACCCTTCAGCACCATCCTGGCATTTTTCTTTGTGATTTACTCTCCAAACCTTCCTGGGGTTAAGGCTGATACAATGTAACTTTGCACAAACTTACAAACTGAAAAGTATACAGGCATATATCCTCTTATTTTATTATAGTCTAAAAAAGTTTATGGAATTACTCTAGGGGCACAGGGGACTTTATGGCACGTAGTAAAGAGCAAAATGCTCACCAAAAAAATAAATAGCTAAATACCAGGGAGATTTTACCCTAGCTGGAAAGTTTTTAACTCTGCAAATACGTGGAGTCATAATTATGTATACTTGTTTTATTCATAATTTGTAACGTACTGAGATACCAAAGTATTTCTGATGATGATTGAATTTAACAAAAAATTTTTAACCTCATCTTAAAACATCCACTGATCCATCTCATTCAATGGCAGTATCATATCAAATGTTAAAAGGAACATAAAAACAAACATGCACACAATTGCACGGTTTTCATAAAGGTCTATTTCATTATTGGTGGGTAGCGCATTTAACAGTTAAATACATTTAAATAATGTATAGGTGACTGCACGATTGCAGCATTGGTAACTAGATAACCAATTCAACTAGAAACCAGCTAACAAGTAACTGTCTAAATATTTAAAATACAGCTCTTGTTTAGATCATCCTTTGTTTTGATCACCTTCTTGGGGGCGGGGGGGAGCCTGCTGGTCACAATGGAAATATATTAAGGCCAAATCTTCTGATATCCATTCCCAGAGGTCTCTTCAGTTGGATTAAGCCTCCAACTCTAGGGCAAGCCCAAGTTTGTGGCCTCCAGCATTAATGCTCTTCCCGTCTACCAGAGCAGACAGTGTAAGCTTCACACCTGTAAGCAAAAACAGACAACCATGAGGCACCCAAAACACTTCAGGACAATCTACTGTCTTCTCTAATACCCCAGAACCTTCCTGTCACTTTTCTTCAGCCTCCCAATTGACCTACTAGTGCAGCCACCAGAGGGCGCGTGGAAGTATTTGAGACAGAACTCCAATCGCCAGGGAAATCCAGTCTATTGGAAAGGCACCAAGTAACAAAGCATAAAAACATCAATAATAAATAAGTTCAAAGTACTCTAGAAAATACAATAATGTTCAATATATTATCTGAGCTAAGAGACTAAAGAGGCATGACTAAATGCTATGTGTGAATCTTGACTAGATCTGAGACAAGGAAAACAACAATAAAGACATTTGGAGGACAACTGTGGAAATGTGAAAACGGACTACATATTAGGTATTAAATTAACATTAATTTTTCTTAGCTGTGACAATGGTATTGTGGTTATGCAGAAACATGTCTTACTCAGGAAATGCATACTAGGGCTGATGTACTGACATGTCAGCAAAACATACATTGAAATAATAGATAAAAGGACAGGTGGAAAAAAGAAAAAAGGTATGTGTATAGGCACAGAGAAAACAAACGTGGTAAAATGTTAGTAACTGGCAAATGTGGGGGGGGTTACAATATGCACTGTACTATTCTCTCAACTATTTTTGAATTTCAAAATAGTCAAAATGAAAAATTGGAAGAAAAATTCCTATTTGTTGGGGAGGTGGGAAGGGCTCTAAGTGCTTTTCAACCTTGCAATTCAAATGGCATTTCAAGAACCAGCCAACACCGGCATCACCCAGGAGCTTGTCAGAAATACAGAAATCCCCATCCCAGACCTACTGGATCAGAATCTGCATTTTAACAAGATTCCCCAGGTGATTCATGTGTACACTGAAGGTTAAGTAATGCTCTAGGATTGTTTTGTAAGCTCACAACTTCTCTAATAAAACATATATATTAAAAAAAAAAAAAAAAAAACAAACAGTAATGCTCTAGAAAATACAGAAAAATAAAAATAGTGTGGTAGTAGTTTGAGGCTGGTATGTACTCCAGAAAAGATGGCGTCCTTAGTGCTAATCCATTCCTGTGGGCATGAACCTATTCTAGGTAGGACCTTTTGATTAAATTACTTCAGTGAAGGGTCTCTGATTCCATTACTTCCGTGAGGTGACCCAGGGTGGGTCTTAATCCTCTTATTGGAGTCCTTTATAATGGACAGACACAACAGAGAGATAAGGCCACATGAGCTCAGAGAGGAACCCAGGGAAGCTGAGAGAGAAAGCCACAGACAGAGCAGCCAGAACATTAAAGCAGTGGAGTCTGAGAAGAAGGCAGAGCCTGGCAGACTTTGACAGAAGAGTCCAGGATCGCCCACAGCCAGTCTGGGTAGACTGCGTCGCCTGATGATGCACTGACCTGGACACTTCTCTCAGCCTCGGTACTATAAGCTTGCAAGTCAATAAACCCCCACTGTAAAAGTCAACCCATTTCTGATATATTGCCATGGCAGCCTTTAGCAAACTAAAACAGAATAAAAGAGACTACAGAGACAGAACAACCAAAAGCAGTGAGTAAAGAGAACAAGAGACCATCCTTATTCTGAGGAGATGCATGCTGAAGCACTTCAGAGTAAGTGTCATGACAGCTGCAACTTACTTCTGAACAAGACAGGACAGGAAAGGATGGGGAAGTGAAGGGGGAAGAAAAGGGAAAAGAAAAAAGAAAGGAGAAAAAAAAGGGAAGACTGTGGCAAAAGGTAACTGGGTGTTTTGTTCACTGTACTCTTCCTTTCAAATCTTCTGTATGCTTGAAAAGTTTATAAAGTAAGTTGTGAAAAGAAAAATAATTTTCAAGATATTACTGACACAACTCCTACTTATTAAGGGATACTTACCAGGCCTCAGAGTCTGAGTGTAGCCCACTCCAATTAAACTAGAGTTGTTGACTTTCGCCTACAATGAAACACAAAAACAATTGTAAGAAAAATTTCTGAATGGAGAGACAAACCCCCCTCCCATGTTTTCCCTACCATGCAATTATATTTATTCACATGAGATAAAATTTAACATTGTGTATCAACTCAAAAATCAGGTGCCACTAATTCTTATCCAGTCAAAATCAACTCAAAATCAAACTGTCATTAGGACATAATACTCTTTTCTTGACATCCACTGTTACCACCATTTGTCCACAGATCCTAAATAGTCCATGTAACACAAGAATCTAAGAAGTCTGACAAAAACTGTCCTTGAATCTAGTCTTGCACAACAAAATCCATGTTGAATATGGCCAGTGAAAGTCCACCAGGCTCACAGCTGTTTGGCACACACCAGCCTTGAGGCTTGAAGTGGAGGTGTAAAGTTTAAATCTGTGACTTAAACACACACATTATTACTTTGAGGGTTCCTTCTAAAGAATCAAAGCTAAAGGGTTAAAAAAATCTCCAAATGGTAAGGACTTCCTCTGAAAAACCACATCAACTAAAAATCCTTTCCCTCAGATTCTCACACCACCCCCCATAATGCCACTGAATCTTGGCTATATATAAACAGAGTGTCCCTGAAAGGAGGCTCCAATGGGGCATCATTTACTAATCAAGGCCCCTGCCCTCACACAATCCTAATATTTTAGGATTTAACCATAGACTTCAGGGGCTGGAAGAAACAGCTGAGAGCAAGACATGGTAAGGAGAAGTGCCATTCTCTACAACCACGAACATCACTAAGGTCCACCAGGAGCCTATGGCTGTAAAGGGGGGCACCTCTCCCTCTACAAAGAGGCCTAAGTTGCCTAGTCAGGCAATGTTACTCGATCATCTCTAAATGCTGCTGCTCCTCAGCACTTTGAGTGTAATGGTAAAAGAGATAAACAATAAACAGCCTCTTGGAAGCAAAACAGATTTAGAAATGATTCGATTTCTATATTCTTTCATGATGTGTTAAATCAAAACAATCCAATCCAGAGAAAGAATTGATGTAACTGTACAGGCAAAAATCATACAAACAGCACTGTATTCACCTGGCACTAAAGCCAAGTCTTTATGAGCCACCAATGACCATGTGAGTTTTTTGTCAAAGGAAAAAATGCCCAAGAAATTAAAAGCCTCAGACACTTGGATACAAATTCCCATTATGTTAGAGTACGAGTCAATCATAAAATCATGAACAGGAGGCTTTTAGGGGCATGAAGCAATACTTCCAAGGGCTGCTGGACTGGAGCCACAGCAGCACTAATTGGGTGGGAAGTGCTAGATACATTTCCAAACCCAAGGAGTCAGTCAATGACAGAGAGGTCTGAATCTCTGTTCCCAATTTAGACAATGAATTGCCATAGCTCAAAATCACATCTTTTGTTGGCTTTAACTCTGTGGTGGTTAATACAAATATATACTTTTGAAGAGAAAAACAATTTAACTATCCAAGAATAGTGTGCTGGGTGAATCCTGAGGTTTTTATTGCTACAGTGCAGTAAGAAGAGAAAAATAAATCAATCATTGCCTTGCCAATGGAAAAAGCATGCTGGGGGCTTCTCATTCTGATTACAACTACGCTGAGATAAAACAAGAATACGGCTAAAACTTAATTACTTAAATTTATCAAAGCATATTGTCCTTTACTCTTAAGAACAAAGATCACTTTATAACAAAATTAACTCTCATGGATGGTTTAACTTGCTTTCATTCCCAGTACATTCAGTGCAGGTAGTCCCTGATCTGTAAAGCAATGACACACAGGACCTGCTGATCTGCCTGAAATTAGAGCCAGCCCCTCCTATACTCCCATACACTGGACCCCTTTACTTCAACCCAATATGACTGGAGGAAGAAATAGCAGAACGAGTATAAGAATTAGCCTAGGGTGGTCAACCACCCTGGTCTACCCAGAATTGGAGGCATTACTGGGCCAAGCAGGATGGTCACCCTGGACAGGACTGACATAAAACACATGGGAGTCTTGCCCTGGCTCCACCCCTCCTTCCCTGGCAGGGGTACAAGTCCTTTTCCTCTATAAGCTTCAGTTTCTTCACCTGCAAAATGACATGTGTCCCAATGACCTCTCAGACCAAATCTAAAGATACTGTGTAAACTAAAAAGAGACAAAGCCAAAGTAACAAAGTACTGTTATTCCCCAATACAGGAAAGAACTGCCCCTGAGGCTTAGACAGGCTTGGAGCTAGGGTAATTCAAGCAGCTCTTGAAGCTAAACAAGCTCCTGTGGCCTGACCTGAAAAATCAAACCTCTAACACTATTCTCCATTTTTTTTAAAAGCAACATTCCAAATTCTAATCCCAATCTGTCTATGAACTGGGGACTGTGTGACTGGCAGTTCAAATTTAACACAATTCAATATACCAAAGATGAATTCAACAACCAAAACCCCATTCTAAACCCAAAGCAGTACTCACAGAAATGGAAGCAGTGGGATCCAACTGATATTTAGCTGCAATGCCAAAACGAGTGCAGTTGGTACCTGATGTCCAAGCAAGGTTTACTGAGGTGTCAAGATCTTCACATACTTTCTGATAAATTGATCCTCCAAATTCTGTCCCATCATTGCTATAAGATATTTTAAATTAGTAAATCTAGGATGAGCAATGTAGTAATTTCTAAGGCATTAAACTGAAATGGTAGTATTTTTATTTAAAAAAGCCATTGCTCATGTGGGTCTTTAGTATTCCATAAAAAACTTTAAAGTAGGGGAAAAGGGTTATAAAACAGTGTTTCCGGGACATATTTGGCAATACCTCAGCCTCTTCTAAAAAGTGAAGTCTCAAAAAAAATAAGTAAATAAAAAATAAAAGTAAAAAGTGAAGTCTCATGAAATGAACATTTACTTTCAGAACCAAAAGTCAGACTAGCATTTTTTAATTATACATTTTTGAGGGGCACCTAAATAGCAAAGATAATGTTTTTTATGTTAAGAGAAATCATTCAGGTCGTGCCCCGATTATTGAGAGATGACAGGGGACATCAAATACCATCCTCTGAGATCCTACATCATAATATCCTACAAAAGAAATACTTACACATTAGTGTGTAGCTGGAAGTCTCCAGTCCTGTAGCCCACTGCAAAGTTATTCCTTGTCAGCTTTGATTTGGCACTGTCAAAGGTCATCTGGTAACCAGCAAGCCAGCCCTCATAACCAAAGACAGCTGAACCATGGATTGCAGGTCCAGCAAAATCAAAGTCAACATCACAACCGAGGTTTATACACTCCCTCTTGTAAGAAGACTTGATTTTACCACTTTTCTTTCTGGAAAAAGAACAAACTAACTTAAAACTGATGCCAGCAGAAAAGATTATTTACATACATGATTTCTGAATCAAGGGCACAAAACATATTTAAATGAACTGCAGTGTAACTGGGGAATAAAGGAAGGAGTAGCACATTCAAAGAGAGAAAAACAGCTCAATGAACGAAAGCAAGGGTACATGGGGTAGCTGGACTGCCAACATCACAGGAAGACTGCTTTGCAGAATGGGCAATAAATCACAAAAGCCTCTGAGAAACATGTTTTATTACCCATCTTAGTGCCACAATGAAAAGACACAAATATCTGAAAGCAAGCTAAAGGTGGCAACCATAGTGTTCCAAAATCAAAGATTTGCCCTCACAAGGCAGCTGAGTAAACTGTCGAATAGTAAATGGGCATCTTTCCTAAATACATGCAAGAGGAATGCTTTTAAATTTAAAGCAGATAAAAATGCACATGCTTACCCCGTGTTTGGTGAGAAGGTGGTATCAAATGTCAGTTTCAAACCTTGACAAATCTATTTTCAAAGAAAAATATTTTCTTTTCAGAGTTATTTCCTTTGTGAAATACAAAAATAATTTAAATACTAAAGGACATTTTCAAAAAGTTACCTGGTCTTCAATTGCAATTTCTGTTCCCAGAGTGTTATCAGTGTTCCATTTTTCTGTGAAAGTGAGACCATACTCACACCATTTGTATTTGGTCTCTAAGGTCCCAGTAACTTTACCAGTGTCTGTATTAGATGAACCAGATGTTGAGAATTCCTAATAAGACAATAAATAACTTCATGAACTTTCTCCTAAACCTAGAAGGATCCACTGCCTAACTTACACAAACCACAACATCTACTGAAACATTTGGTAATTTCACTAATCCCCTTTCCCTGCTTAGCTTCTTGAACTCTTTTACCCTATACACTGTGCTACTCTTAGCATATACAAATGAATGACCAAATTAGTCTTCAAATAACTGTCACTTAACAGCTGACATTTCCAACCAATCACAAGTTAACCTGTAGCTAATTCCCAAATGAAAAACTGTATACCTTTTCTAATACCTAACAATATCAATTGCTACTTGCTTTAAAGGAAAGCTCTGTTCAGGCAATTTTATTTTCAGTTCAAAAGTCAATGAGGGGAAGCGGATGTGGCTCAAGTGACTGGGCTCCCTTCTACCATTGGGAGATCCAGAGTTCGATTCCCAGGGCCTCCTGGTGAAGGCAAGCTGGCCCACGCGGAGTGCTGGCCTGCACAGGAGAGCTGGTGCAGCAAGATGACACAACAAAAACAGACACAGAGGGCAGACAATAAGAGACACAGCAGACCAGGGAGCTGAGGTGGCACAAGAGATTGAGCGCCTCTCCCACTCCGCAAGGTCCCAGGATTGGTTCCTGGTGCCACCTAAAGAGAAGACAAGCAGACACAGAAGCACACACAGCAAATGGACAGAGAGAGCAGACAGTGAGCACAAAACAACGGGACAGGGGGGCGCAGGGGGGAGACATAAAATAAATAAATCAATCTTAAAAAAGTCAATGGGGGAGAAAAAAATGGGTGTTTTATCTTATCTATCTGATAGTGAATAAACACTGAATAGGTCAGTATGGGTAATCATGGTTTCCATCACTAAAATTAGAACTTGTAAGAGATATTCTACTTATTTTGAAACATTTCCTGAAAATTCTTAAAGAGAAAAAGCCCCCACAGTAGCAATCCATGCCACAAACAAAAATAATAGTTTTTAAAAAATTCTTTGATAATGCCAATACCCTGTTTTTCAGAGAGTAAGAGTCTTCACCACCTCCCTCTCAATCTGAAGCAGGGCAGGCACCACCATCCCAAAATCCTCAAGATTGAGGAATGAATAAACATGGGGGGAATGCAACCATGGACCAAAATAGGCTTATTATTGTAGTAACGAAGAACTTGTAACATTGAGAGAAAGATGAAAGATAGTGGTTACCACAGGTTCTGAGGGGAGGAGAAGGGAAGAATAGGTAGAACACTGGACATTTTTAGGGCACTGGAATTGTTCTGCATGATATTGCAATGATGGATACAGGCCATTATATATTTTGTCAAAACCTATAAAATTTTACAGTGCAAAGTATAAACCATAATGTAAACTAGTGACCATGGTTAGCAGCAATGCTTCAATATTTGTTCATCAATTGGAAACTCATGTAAGATGTTATTAATAGGGGAAAATGTGAGGAGGGAGGGATGGGGTATATGGGAATCCCCTATATTTTCTATGTAACCTAAAATTTCTTTAAAAATGAAATTAAAAAAAGAAACTGACCAAAAAAAAGTCTTCACCAGGTTTCATGCCTTTCCAACAGGCTTTCACATTTTCAACAAAAAAAAAAGGCAAGGGTAGAGATTTAGAGATTTATTCTACAGCTGGTTTTTATCATGCATAATGTAAAACTATATTATACATAATAGACTGTATCACTAGAAGAAATAATCTAATACAAGGATCAATTTGAAGTGCATTATAGAATCTTTTGTTTGTAGCAAATATAAATGATTTGCCAATCTCTAATCGCACACCAACTGAAAAGAAAGACAGTATGGGGGAGGGCTTATCTGAACTCTAAAATTTGCTACAGATAATCCAAAATCTAATAATCTTACAGAGCTCAGTATAACAGGCAGACAATTGAAATCTTCCAAGATATAGTATTAAATTCCCTCTGAGGGAAAGTTCTGATTCACAATTTGTCTACTAAGGATGACTATGCTCCAGCCACTGGAAAGCCAAGTCTAAAAGAAAATGGCTGATCTGAAATAAATACAGAAGAGATCTTCGACCAGAAAGTGTGATACTTGTAAAGTGAGGAAATATCAAAAACTGTATTGATGATGTACTGATGATGAAGGCCAATCAGCCTTCACTTAGGTCTTACATATAATCTCCTGAAACTATATTCTTTTATTAACCAGAATTTCAAGTCAAAGCCTGGTACTAAATACCCATATTAAAAAACACTGGTTTGTGTTAGGAAAGAATACTGGATATAAAATTAGGAGTTCTGGCATACAGTTCGTGCTCTGTCATTTACTAAATGAATAACACTGAAAAAGACAACTTTTCAGTTTCCTCAACTGTAATAACAAAGCCTGCCACTGGAGGATTAAATTGGATTAACACTGTGAATGTGCTTTGCCTATTTTGATGTATTCTACACAAAAGGGAAGCCTTATTAAAACAACATATACGGAGCTGTTCCTCTAGCAGACACTTTGAATGGGGAATGTGTATGAGTAGCCATCTTTAATCCTGAATGACAATAATTAACTATTGAGGCCCCACCCACTGCCATCCATCAGCCCACAGATCAAGAACCTGCCTATATACATGTCAAGAAATAATCGAGACACAAAGCAAAGATCACCCAATGGGACCAGAATTGGGCCAGAATATACCAAGAGTAGAGCTTATACCCTACACTCCATCACCAGACATGCTGGCTTCCAAAGCACATTTGGGGGTGACCTGGACATCTCTGCAGTTCAGGTGAAAGAACAGAGGCAGGCATTATTTGGTGCCAGATACTATCATAGGATCAGCAACCACACTTATTGAATTAAACGGAAAGAAAACATACTATATCTAACTCAGCTCATTCATGATCTTAAATCTACTTCATAAAAATTTCCCTAACTATCCTTGCCTACATTCAGCCTTTCTTTTCCGACAAAGATTTTGGTTTATCAAGCCATTAATACTTGATATATTTCTTTCTGATTGTTTCCTAATTTAAAGTTTATTTTGTCTTTCCAACTAGAACGCTTTTTAAGCAAAAGGACTGAGTCTTATTTTAGAATACCTTGTGTTTAACAAATACACAGCAAGTGTTTATAAGGGGCCTCAATAGGTTAAGAGTGGGAACACATAAAACACCAAATCATTGCTCTGTAGCCTGTTTTCTTGAGCAAGTAAGTCACCAACCACAACTAGATACCCAGGTTTCCTTTTAGAACAAAGAAACCAAATGATAGCTATGACCAATATAAAACCCCAGAAACCCAACAAGTCTAGGCATTACAAAACTACAACATGACTAATTTAATAAATACCAGTTATATACACTAAAGGAGTTAACGACGACAACGAGAGTTTGTAAAAGTAGTCAGTATTATTCCACATGTATACACTATACCATCTAGCCCCAAAGCAATCTCAAAACACACATTTTTAGAGGAAGAAAACATTTTTTAAAAATTAAATTTTACTTCATCTCCTTGGTAAGAGTTAGTGAAGGATCAAGACACTCAAAAATCAAAATATCAACCTCTTTAGAAACATACAAATCAGGACTCCCTAAGTTCACAAAATACATATGGAAATCTTCCAAATGCAGGACTACTAGAAGACAGTCATTTTATATATGACCAGTACACTCAAATTAGTAAGAAGGTATTGAACATTTTTATGCCCAGAATTCTGATAAGCAAAGGGTTACCAAAAATATAAAATAGGTTCCCTGCCTCAAGCTTGCAATCTTATTGAGTAAAGGAGAGTCCCACATGACTGATATCATTCCCGAGTTCTTTGTGCAGAGAAAGAAATATGGCAAAAGATAACATAAATATCAGAAATCACTGCAAAAGCCAAAGTAAGTCAGCCCTGCTGAAACAAAATTAACTACTTCTGTCTCTTCTTTAAAATAAAATACATAGATATCTTTCAGCTATGACTACTTATGGGCTGAAAAAGTATATTAAAGGCTCATCAGAACTTATTAGATATCTAATACTCACCACACCACTGCATGACTTTGTTTTCACATCCAGTTTCACCAACCCAAAGCCTACAACAAGCAGAGCAAAAGGTAAAATGAGATGCAATAAAAAAGTTGACTATACATTAAAAAGAGATTTCACATATCCAGAGAATAAAAATGTATGTTGACACAATTTTGAATGAGTATTTTGAAAATCAGTTCTATGTAAAATAACTTGTAAAGGACAACATCTCCCTGCAGCCTGGCTTAGTGTTTTGGTGTACAGGTGGCACAAACACATATACAAAAACAAACAAACAAACAAAAAAAGCTTTCAAACCATTTTTAAACCAAAATATCAGATCAAAATTCAACTTAAAATAACCATTAGGCAATTATAATATAGACACTTAGAACATTTATCCCACCAAAGGGGTAGCTGTAATTTTAATCTGAAAGAGGGGTGAAATAAAATCTTCACAAAAAATCCAAATTCATTTGAAAAAGCCCATACCCTTTGAAGGGTGTTAGGAGAAACTCTAGTCAATCAAGGCTGAAGCTATAATGGAAGGAAATAAAAGCACAAGCTGTTTTTTTCTTAAAGGTTAAAAGCTTTCAATTATAGTTTGAAAAAACTGTAGGAAATTGGGGTGGAGGGGTATGTGGACTGTTACAGAAGTACTTTAACAGAAATTTAATCTAAAATGTATTTTAAAGAAGAATTAATGCAAAAAGATATTCACAATTTGAAGAAACAATTGGGATTTCCCAAACACATTCAATTTTGATCAAAAATTGAAAGGAGAAAAAAAAAATCAATAAACTTACCAAATCCTTTGTTGAAAATATCTCTGGCAGCTTTGCCAAGGTCAGCATATGATGGAGGAATACACATTGCTGGTAGGAAGAAAACATTCCACTGTTAATGTTTCTGCTTGTTGGAATTTGTGATTTTGATGCCACTATGAGCTACAATAAAACTTTACTGTAATGATTCATGAAGCAGGTATTACCAACAAAGGCTATTCCTAAAATGGATAACCAAATTAAGTGGGCTATACAAACTCTGTAAATTCCTTCCAAAATAGAAAAACACATTTTCTATTCCTAAATTTACACTGTGCTTACAGCCTCACTTCCTTAGACCAGACATATATATAGGATCAAATACAGCTATGCATGTAACAAAAATCACTGGGATGGGCTGATTTCAACAAATGATCAAACACTCTCCCTTGCTATGTATCTTACTATCCCTATTAAGGTCAAAACAAACGTTCTGGAGTGGGAAAACTAGAGAATGTAATGCCCTGGAAACTTAAATATTGGAACTTAGAGCAATCTGAGATCCTTACACCAGCTCATTCATTTTACAAAGCATGTCCACGCCCTCAGGAGCACATGTAATGAATGACCTTGCACACTCACGAAGGAGATTACTACTTCCTCTAAAAGGTGACTGATCCAATCCTTGAAAGGCAGAATCCCACAGTTAGATTTTTTGCTTTCTTTGCTAGCCAAAGATATGTCCAAAAGCTGGATGTGAATGGGACCAGAGACCAACCCCGGGGCCTAGCCCCTCCACCCGATAATCCAGCAGTCCAACCACTCCTCCGCAGAGCCCAGGTGGTCACACCGCAGAGTGGCTACCGGAAGGGACCGAATTTCCAAGTCTTTGAACAGAAGGGGTGGAAGAAGTTGCGGTTTTCTGGTCGACAGGCTCCATCTCCCCGGTCACCCAGCCCCACCAGCAGAAATCCCTACTCTACTTACGCCGCGCGCAGCTCTGCCCGTAGGTCGCCATAGCGAGGCCGTGGGAAGGGGTGATCTGCGGGAGGGACAAGAAGTGCGGTCAGCAAGGGTCGGAGGCAGGTGAAGGGGCCAGAAGAGGGTTTCAGACAGAGAAGGGCTAGGGGCCGCAGGGCAGCGCGGCCATCTTAGGGAGCCAAGGCCGACCCCGAGTCTGACTCAGGCCTCCTGCTTAGCCGCCGCGGCCTAAGCCCCCCGGGTCGGCCTGAGGCGGGAGCGGCGGTACCTGGTTGTCTCCTGAGGGGGACCGCCGCCGCCGCTCTGCTCGTAGCTGAAGCCGCTAGGCTCGTTGAAGAAAGGGATGCAGCCGCCGGGGCTGGAGGGCGAAGTGAAGGAGACACCGTTCCGCCCGCCGCAACCCCGTCCTCCCCTCGCCAGGACCCCGCCGCTGCCCCTGGGCTGCCCGCCGCGCCTGTCCCCGCAGCGCCTCCCGCCGCCCTCTCCCACTTGCTCCGGAGCAGCCACATGGCCCGGGGACATTCCTGCCCCCGGGGTGAGCTGCCGCCGTCTGTTGGCGGGGACCAGGAAAGCAGAAGCTGCTGGACCTCGGGTCAGGCAGTGACGAGGGCAGCCCCAAAGGCGAGGGGGCGGGGAACGGCGAAGGCAACGCGGTGGGGACCGCGAAGGCGGGGGATGGGGCGGAGGCCGGGGCGGAGGCCCGTGCGGAGCGGGGCGGGGCGACACGCGCGTATCCGCTCAGTTCCCGGCGTTGTCGGGTGTGGCAGTGCATCCCCGAAGGTCACGTACTTCTCTCCAACTTTCTCATGGCGACTGCCCATGCCCCACAGAAAGACTCTCACGTAGAGGGCGCCTGGAAAGAGTCAACTGAGTCTTAACCCGCTTACCGTGAGCGAGTGAGGCATATGCTCCCCACTCAGGGTTGGGACTGCACACACGCACAGAACCGTTGCTGTCTCGGTGAGACACGCCTGCTCAGGGCCCATCCTCCTCTGAATGAGACAGGCCTGGAGAAACTTCAGGAGTAAGTTCTCCGGGTGGGCGGGAAGAGTAGGGGACCAAGGGAACAAGAAAAATGAGCAATGTCAATCTAATGAGACCGAAATGGGGTCTCCGGAATCAATCGCCCATCTCAGTAATTAACCCCTCTTGTACCTCAGTTTCCTCATCTATAAAGTGACAAGTTTAAAAGAGATAAAGTGGTATTTAATAGCCAGTCAGCCATAGACTCTAAGCAAAGCCTCCCCTCCCCCTTCATTTCTTCTGGTTCTGAAAGCCATCTCTGCTCAAAAGGTTGCCAAAGTTCCGTTCCCCTAAATCAGGAAAACAATGCTTAGATGGACTTCCACAATCGAAAACCCAGATTAAGGGTGCAGCTTGGTGGATTTACCTCCCCTGAGCAAGCCCAGTTATCGGTCTTGCTTGGTCATGGCTAGGCTTATTCATTTTGTAAAAGATAGAAGAAAGGAAGAGTCTTAGCTCCTAAGAGATCAGGCACCAGAAGAACTGATTCATTCTTTCCTTCAAGCTCAGACAGGTTAGTCTGCAATGAGCCTGGCTCTGCTTGGAGCTTGTCTGCTCCTGCTATGTTTGATAGTATTGTGAGGGAAATGGCAATTGCTCCCTACTTCACCCCAACAAACCACTTACCAGAAAAACCAAGTCTCTGCTAAATTAGTCATCTCCATTACCTGCAATGGGGCTTATTCACATTGTGAATTATCTGTGACAATTTTAACCTCCAGAGAACTTTACTTTGCTACAGAACACAGGTCTGAAGCTCCATCCTCTGCAAACCCAAGGAATGCACACAATACCTAATAACCAGGAGAAGAGCTGTGGTTAAACAGGGAATCATGGCAATGTATTCCAAAGTCAGATTTGGTAAATACAGCTGAGTGCTTTCAATCCAAAGCCCTGTAGACGAAAGCAGCATTAGGCATTAGTAGCAGCCACCACTTATAGAGTAACTGCTCGTGTCACCCACAGGGTAAACAAAGTCCAATAATACACAAAGCCTGCTTTCAAGGCACTTACAGTCAAATGTGTGTGGGGGTGTCAAGAATTGTGACAGGTTCAAGATTTACCTTCTTACAAGCCAACAAGTTCTCCTGCCATAGTTTCATAGATGCTGGCAGAAGACATGAGACTCATGGGTCAAACACAAAGGACTTTATATGGCACAACAGGCAGATAAACTTAATGTTCACATCAGTTCCCTTTGCTCCCTCTGTCTCACAGTGGTGGCATAGAGTGGCCCAGATAGATGCCGTGCACACCATGAGTTTGCATCATAGCTGAGGAACCCTAAGCTTAGGAAATCCCATCTGTTACTAGCAAACCTGCCCAACCTTTGTTCCAGAGGGAGACATACAGCTGAGGAAACAGAATCTTTCCTCTGTCCCAAATGGTGACACAACCCCTATCTTCCAAGGCTGTTTGCTATGCAAATATCCTTGAAAAGGTAGTCTGGGACAAAAGCTGTTACAAGACATGTAGAAATGCCATGGAAAATTGTCACCCAACAAAGGGTAGGGAATGGGAAAGACAAGCTCAGGAGTTTACTAGTGCAATGATAAGCTGTAAGCACAGAAAACTGTGGGCACTCTTACACTTGCACTAAACTTTGAAAGTAGGACTTATCAAAACTAAAAATCTCACAGCCAACATCATACTCAATGGGGAAAGGTTGAAAGCTTCCCCTCAAGATGGGGAACAAGACAAGGATGCCCACTGTCACCATTGTTATTCAATATTGTACTACAAGTTCTAGCTAGGGCAATTAGACAAGAAAAAAAAATTAAAGGCATCCAAATAGGAAAAGAGGAAGTAAAACTCTCACTGTTTGCGGATGACATGATCCTGTACTTATAAAATCCTGAAGTATCCACAACAAAGCTACTTGAGCTAATAAATGAGTTCAGCAAAGTGGCAGGATACAAGATCAACTCACAAAAATCAGTAATGTTTTTGTACACTAGTACTGAACAACCTGAGGAGGAAATCGGGGAAAAGTTCATTTTCAATAGCAACAAAAAGACTCAAATACCTAGGAGTTAATTTAACCAAAGAAGTACAGGACCTATATGCAGAAAACTACAAAACAATGCTAAAAGAAATTTTTTTTTTTTTTTT
>JAQZBX010012660.1:0-40899 GCA_029593785.1 Cabassous unicinctus | reverse complement strand
AAAAAAAAAAAAAAAAGATTTGTAAGAAATGAAAAAAATTCTCCAGGGAATGCTTATAAACATGTAGGGATGGAAACTTGATAAAAGCTGCAGCCACAAGACTTATTTCTCTGTTATTTCTGTATTAAAAGGAGAGTGGTTCCCAAAGGCTGAAAAAATTAGGATCCCTGAGTTCTGCAGTTATACACATGTAGTAAAATAAGATTTCAAAGTATGAACTACCATGCCAATTTGCCCTGACTCGCCATAGCTGCAGATCCCTTCCCACTTGGCATATAAACAAAGGGACATCTTTGCCGTGGAGAGAGTCTCCACAGAGACACCGCATTATAAGCCTCTAATCAAAAGGCACTAACTTGGGGTGAGTCAGAAGCAACTTACTCAGGGATACTAACAGGTGCCCCACAGGAGCTAATGAACCCTCTGAACTGCAATGGTGGGAGGGTACAGTGTATAAGAAGAAAGGAAGAAGCACCTTAGGAATTTATTTTCTATACAAAGAGAAGGCAATATTGAGGAGGATAGCAAAGGACAGCCAAAAGTTTGGGTACTTTCTGAGTAGGAGATTGGTGACCTGTTTCCCTTATGGAAAGTTTTGAGATTTTTCTTTGAGCTGAAGTTGGCAAATATAGCCCAAACTACTGTCCCGTTGATAAGAGGTCAGCAGAGATGGTGACATGGCAAATCTTGACCCAAGAAAAGCCTAAACCACTGTAGTAGATTGAGTTATGTATCCCAGAGAAAACATGCTCTTAATCGTAATCCATATTCCTACCCATTGTAAATAGGACCTCTTGGAGATGAGATTTTAAATTAAATGTGGCTCAGCAGAATGAGGGTGGAACTTAATCTGGATTTCTGGAGGCTTACATAAAGGACCCAGAAGTCCCATAAGCTGGAAGGGATAGGACATCTCCATATGTTGGGAAAGCCAGGGAACCCCATGGATTTCCAGCAGCCAGCATCTTAGAACACGACAATCTTAGGAGAGAAAGCAAGCCTTGCTGATATCAAGATTTTGAACTTGTAGTCTCAAAACCATGAGCCAATAAGTTTCTGTTGTTTAAACCAAAACCAGTTTGTGGTATTTGTGATAGCAGCTCAGGCAAACTAAGACAACCACCATCCTGTATTTCGCTTCTGACCTATAGCCCCACACCTGAGCTAGTTGATCCTTCCTCTTGTCTTCCCTGTTAGAAGATGACCTTAAACATCTCAGATTGCTTGCAAGCTTCTTTGTAGTCCTCATCCTCAAGAACACTATTGACAATCTCACTCATTCCCCCAATTAATCTGGCAAAGCTATAAAATCTCCACTTGAATGGATTCCCCATTTAGACACTCCATCACCAGTATACACACCATTCCTCAAGTCAGGCTGAACTCTTGCCTATGCAAACCTGAGATGTTGCTGCTCAGAGACATAAGTGGCAGTGCCAAAGGAAGAACTGAAGATGCCCAGACATTAACTCCCAGAACTTGGATGTCATTTCAGAGAGACCTCAGTAATAGACCTGAACAGGAGTGCTGGGGTGGGTAGAGAAATGGCTCCCTCTCCCCAGACTCCTCATCCAAGAAATGACAAGGAAATATACACAGAGGCAATGTCAGTTCTGAAAAGAAGTGTGAGGCTAGACAGCTCAAAGAACAAGAAGAGTCTCTGCCCAAGGAAAGAGCCCTTGTTCTCATCTCTGTCCCTTAAAGCTCATCTTAGATGCCATTATGAAGTTGTCCTAAGTCTCCTATTTCATTATTTCCTAATTAGAATTCTTTTCTGCAGGATGACTTAGAACCTCTAACATGTTAATAGCTTACCCCTTTAGTATCTTAAAATGCTGTGACTCCTAAATTAGATTGTAAATCTCTGGATGGGGCAAGGGGAGGGAGGAGTATATAGTTTTCCTCAATCCCAAGTGTATTTGTCCTGGGAATCCATGTTTCCCAAGAACTCTGATTAACCTCTTATAGAAGTCTAGTCCTCCAAAGTACATAGTTTGGAAAGTATTGATAAAGATAAAACTCCCAAGGGAAATAGTAAATCCAATTTGATTGTAGCACTTCCCAGAGAATGTCTCTTAGAACTCTACTTATGCATGATATTCCCTTGCAAAAGGATTCCATGCTTAACTGATGGACTGTGGTTAACAGTATAAATATGAGAATGTTCTCTTGTGAACTATAACAAAAGTACAATACTAATACATTGGTGTTAATAATAAGGTGTGGATGGAAAAAATATACCAATTGTAATCTATGGACTATATATATACATTTATATATTTTTTAAGGAGGTGCTGGGGATTGAACCGAGGACCCGTACATGGGAAGCAGGTGCTCAACCACTTGAGCTACATCCACTCCCCTGTAGTTATATCTTGTTGATGCTTTTTCATAATCGGTAACAAATGTCCCACAACAATGTAAGGTGTTGGTGGAGGGGTGAGGTATGGGAATTCTGCATGTATTGAATGTCTATTCTGAAAGCTCACAACTTCCCTAATTAAAAAAAAAAAAAGGATTCCATGCTTAAATAGGTTAAGGGAAAACTGTGCTTGCTAGAAGTTATTTGGCTTTTTATCCCCCAAATGCGTATGGATTAATAGGCATTTTTATTTTAGCACTTTATATTTCCAATGTAACTTGTGTTTCTGCTAGCTGCAGGAGAGAGTTTATATGATTCTTCTCTGTAGCCTGCCCTCCCTGATAATAACTTGAACACAGAGGTACTCAATAAATGTTTGTTGAATAAATAAAGGTTAACATGGGAGCCACAGTTGGCAACAGAACATGGACCTGGATGGAAGAGAGGCCTGATGCCCACACTCACCCTGATGCTAGGTACGTCGTAGCCAGCAGAGCTGTGCCATTCAGGACTACACCCACACCCTAGTAAAAGCCACAGTGTGGACTGTCACTTCCTCTGAGGTGTGTGTTCCACATATCCTGAAGGGAAAAAAAGCAGAACTCTTCCACTGAGTTTAAATGATGCCCAGAGGCTAAAATCAAGCTTGTGGGATTTTGTCCAAGGCTGGCCTAGCACACGGGGTTTTTTGCCTTGATGACTGGCAGCAATATCTGCTCTGTGGAGAAAATTGAGCCCTAGCCCAGTGAGCAGATGTTACTAGAAGGATGATGTGTGTAGCAAAGAAGTGCCATAGGCCCTTGATAGCTTCCATGGTGTTGTCAACAGGAAACTAAAGAACCTGGCAGTAGCTGGTAGCCATTATCTGCTTGCCTGCATCATCCCTCTGCTAAGAAAGCTACCTCACTTAACATGAAACTTCTAAAAGTAAAATTCTGTCAACTTACCATGGTATAATTTTGCCATTCCACTGCTCAAATTATGGCTGTGAAAATAAGAAAGAATGGTTGGACTGGTTGGTGATTCCTTTGCCCAGTAGTCAAAATTGTCCCAGGATGCTCTCATTCCTGGTATTTCTTTCTATCAAGTTGTTGTGAAGGAAAAAGAAGGAGACTCTGGTTTAAATAATTCATTCATCTTTTCATTCAGCAACATTTATTGAATGCCTACTATGTCACAGTAACTACTAAGTTGAATCCTTAAAATAAATTCCAATGCCTCCGACAATTCTCTAACCACTTCAAAACCTTCTATAAGTGCTTGGGTTTCACTACCAATCACTTTCTCACTAGTCTTTGTTCCTTAGCTTCCTGGTTTTTTGCCCACTTTGGCTCCATTACCTCAGCCTCTCCTATATCCACCCAAGTGGTTGGTTTGATATCTTGAATTTGGTCTTATTTTGCCTTGGTGATAATTTTAGACATAGCTTCCAGATTCTGGACACTGGTGTGGGGTGGAGAGAGAAATCTGAAACTGGTAGCATATATATACATATGGACCCAACCCTCAAGGAGCTTCTGATTTAGGTAAAGAAACATCACAGTGGATATCTTTATTTGATTATAACTAAGTTTTCTGGGTAGGCAAATACAAAATGCTAGAGTGCATAGTGGAAAGAGGGATTAGTTCCATCTATTAGTGAGAAGAGGAAAGGAAGGAAATTCATGAAGCTGAAATTCAGCTATATTTTGAGGATGAATGCAGTGATCACAGGTGGAGAAATGGCAAGAAAACATTGTGGGTGGAGGAAATTAAAGGAATAAAACATGAGTGGAGCACTGCAGAGTCCAGTTCCTTGCTTATCTGGAGAGGAGAATGTAAAGTGGTCGGAGAGAAGGTGAGAATAGAGGATTGAGAAGGGCTTTATATGCCATAATTAGTGGGTGTCACTTTATCCTATTGGCAACCAGAAAGTCAAAATCTTCATGCAAGATAAGGACTGATTGTGAGGGTTTGAGAAGGTGTGAGGTGAAAGCCTCAGGAAGGCAATGTGGCAAAGAAGAGTGAGGCAGCCATTGCCAGAGTCACTGACCTGTCTGATTTTCCTGGGCTGACGTTCATCATGGCTTTATCAGAATCAGATGTTAGCAGAGTAGGACCAGCTAGCGCCTTCTCACAGAAGCCCCATTCTCCTTCACCAGGAAGCCAAAGGCAGTTCACCCAATTTGCAACTTGTCATCACTTGGGTTTGCAGCTTCACCTGATCCACAGCCTCATTAACGTCATGCACAAACACCTTGGGATTTTTATGGCTGATATAACCAATACTGACTGCTCAGGAAAGGAGCTTGATTTTGTGAGTTGTTCCTGACTAACTGGCTCCCTAATAAAGATGGGGCAATCAACCCAGTCTGCAGGAAGGAAAGTGACTTTTTCTTTTCAATTAAAAAATAAAGTATTCACCATCTGACTTGGTGATAATACATCTTAGAAGCAAATTAATTATAACTTTTTCAGATGTATGTGGTTATATACCTCAAGCAAATATTAAAAATGTTTTCCTGAGATGAAGCAATGCCTGGAGGCCAGAAATCAAGACTAACACCCAGTGAGGTTTTATGTTGCCTCCTTAAGGTGTCAACATAAAGCATTTCTGATAAAGTGAGCTTCAGAACGTTGACCTGGGGGGCCAAGTATATACAAAGAGCAGTGTATTTGGAGAAGGGGGTGAGTTACTCTTGTCTGATTTGCATCCTTTGTTCTGATAGTCCAGAACATAGACTTCATTGTTATAAACTTCCAAACTGAGGATGGAAGAAATTGAGTGAGTGAAATGCTTCAAAATTCTTATCGCTTCTCAATCTTCTTCAAAATACCTCAGAATGGAGGAATTATGATTTTCCTCCCACCCAACTCTCAATCTCTCTCAATCTCTCTCTGTGTGTCTCTCTCTCTCAATCTCTTATTACATGAAAGAATAATTTCGCTTGATTTGGGCAGTAACAAAGAAAAAAATTAAACATAGAGATGAGCACTTCCCAATGTACAAAGAACCCTGTATGATCATTAAATCGGAGACACACACTTTAAAAATGGAGAAGAGAATGGGTGGCAGAGTCACATCTAAGTCTTCTGACCACAAAATCCACTAATTTCCATACAATTCCCCTACCCTTAGAAGGGTAATATTCTTAGAGAAAGTGAAGCAGTTGTGATTATTCAAAATAATGGCGACCTTTCAATAATTCAAGGCAACATGACCGTGCTAAGATTGTTTCAAACAAATCAAGAGGAAGCAGTTTAAGACCAAGACAGCAAAATTCATAGGTCCTCCCACCTCCACTCCCTCTAATGTTAGATCTCAGTTATAACTCTACTCTCTTATTTTTGTGGGATAGTTTTACAGATGATTTGTTGAACGCAGAGTTGCCCACAGGGCATAATTCAAATTGAAAAAAAGTTCCATTTACCACAACATTTACAATGCTTCCATTGGTCCTCCTTTCTCCATTCTGTGCTCAAAGGTCATAAAGCCAAAACCTAGGAATACTAATCCTACCACATGGAGAGTAATTTCAATGGACCAATTAGATACACAAAAGGCTCCTTTCCTAAAATTTACTTCCGCTTATAATAGTTTCCAGTACAATTTTTTCCTCTACCATGTATATTTGACCAGAAGGCAGTAGGTGAAACCACCATTCTATAAATTGAAGTTTATGGGAAATGCAGGTAACTGTTCTCTGTTAATATCTATGGAGCATTACACTGTGGATGCCTAATGAATCACAGCTGTGGGTAATCTGCTCCCAAATTGACTTTGGGCTTGGCCATGTGACTTGCTTTAGGCCAAATGGACACCAGCAAATGTGAGGCAAACTGAGGCTTAATCTCTTGCAAAACTATGATTGCCATATAAGAAACTTGGTCTAGCCTCCTTAGGAACGACAGAGCAAATGAGGAGAAAGGCCCAGCAAAAAGGCATTTCCTCAGAGAAGCAGGTACCAAGATGGAATCAGATGTGCATGGTGATTATTAGGGGGAAAACCTAAAGTGCATAGGGGAGAGAACAGGAAGCCATGGGGAGAACCATCACACCTTAACATAGGTCTGACACTGTGAAGGAGAGAGGAAGGAAGGAGTGTTGGATAGGCAGTATCTCAGTCTGCCTGTGGGTCTAAGAAAGTTTCAGCCAGGCTGATAACGAGTCCTGGAGCCAAAGTTGGCTCTCTCACAGAAATAGTTCTGCCTTCCTCTCCCTGCCACATTATTTGCCACATTAAGGAAATGGCTCAGAACAGCCTGTGAGAAAGGTGGCCTCCATGGGAACAGGGTAGTGGACCCAGAGCTGGGGGTGTGGGTCGATTACTTTCCCCTCAGCAGGAGATCTGAGAGGTGTATTTTCATAGCACCATAGCTACCAACATTTATCAAGCTTCACATTCCTCAGTTCCCACCATCAGAGAAAGACTGATTCACTTCCTTTGGTTTTGGTTGAAAATTCCTGTGGAAGGATCTAAATGGCTCAGCTTGGTTTGGTGCCAAAACCTGTTCTTATCAGCTATGTCCAGAGAGATAAGCTCATATGTGGTCGCAGAGGCATGGCTGCTGATGGTACATCCAGATGTATCAGTGAGACCATTGGGGGGGCGGGGGGCTCACTGTGAGCCAGGGAATCACTGACATTGAGAGGAGGAACAGACAAATGCAGCCAGAAGGCCTCTATCTCACGCTCTACTCCTCCCTCATTTTATTTGCCTCATCTGTTGAGTGACCCTGAGATCAGGCTGTGACAATAGTCGAAGCCTTCTAAGCTCCCCATTCAGGATAAACCATTCCTTCCCCTCTAAGTGCATAGTATTTTCCCTTAAACACTATGCTTTAAGCAAGGATTATTTATGGGTTATGGGTTGAATTGTGTCCCCTAAAAAGATGTGTTCAAATCCTAACCTCTGGTCCATGAATGTGATCTTATTTGGAAATATGGTTCTTGAAAATGTGATTGGTAAATGTGAGGCCAGACTGGATTAGGGTGGGCCCTAGGCCAATGTGAATTGTTGTCTTCTATGAATAGCAATTTCAGCACAGAGACACGCTATAACTCAGGCAGAGATTGAAATGCTGCAGCTTCCAAGGACTGTTGGCAAATACCAGAAGCTAGGAAGAGGCAAGGAAGGATTCTCCCTACAGGTATTAGAGCCAGAATAATCCTACTAACACCATGATTTCTATCTTCTAGCCTCCAGAACTGTGAGACAATAAATATATATTGTTTAAGCCACATATTTTGTGGTACTGTTATAACAGTCATAGGAAATTCAATGATTTGATACATTTAAGGAACTTAGAACTGCGCACAGGGCAAGTAAGTGTTTAACAAATGTTAGCTATCATCATCATCATCATATCATTAAAGTTAGTGGAATATAACTATACATAGTCTTCCTCACTATGTTGTGTGTCTCCTACAGTCAGAGGCTGTTTCCTAGACATCTTAGCGCACTGTAGTGCAAGTCAGTCTCCAGTGAATGCCTGGCCAGTTGCATGAAATCTTCCTTTCAAGATTGCTCTGATGGTAGCGCATCTGAAATACTGGGGATTCCTCACGCTACAAGAATGTATGTAATCCGATTTTAATTATCCATGTGTAAAGTCTTCACTTCTTGGATTAACTATAGCACATGTTTAATCCTCTGCCACCAAAATGCTTCTGGGACTCTGCCCTGAGTTGGGATCATTTGGGAAAGGAAAGGTAATTTTATTAATTAACTCATGCAGAACTAGATCAAAAAGGTCAATCTTCTCCCCAAAGCACGTGATGCATACAGAAATGATTTTTAGATTCTCCATCCTTTTCTCTCCCTTGAATCATTATGAACGATTGAGGGTCACCTGTAAAAACCATAAATATTGCTTAATCAATGAAAATACTGAAAGTGATGATCTCTAGATGGTGGAATTGGAGATCATCTTTATGCTTCCATTTTGCTTTCATATATTTTCTATTTTTAAAAAAATGAGAATGCCCTTTTGGAATAACAAAAAAGTTCCCTCTTTTCCCCTACCAAATCACCGTGTATTGCATTAGAAAAAACTCCATGGTGTTTATAAAAATTCCAGAATAAAATAATTAAAATAAACTGTGTGATCTTGGTCACGTTATTTAGCTTCTCTGAGTCTGTTTTCTCAACTATAAAGTGATAATAAAAATAATTACCTTAAGGTAATTAAAGCTGGTGTGAGAAATAAATGGCACATAGCACAGCAGAGTTCATGCTCTTTAAATGTTTTAATTTCCTTTTTTTTTAAACTGACTTTTTTATGATCTTGAAGAGCACACAGCAAACCCATGAAATTGATAATAAAAGATTATCATATGATATGTTCAAACTGTCAGATTGCACACAGTCTTATTCTGAGGTGGTTTTGCAAATGTAGTACCCTCAGGTATGATATGCATGACCCATGGTGATTGTTTGAAGATTCTCATTCTTTATCTAAATAAAGAACCTGTTCTTGAGGCAATTGTCCAAAGGAAAGAAGGCTTATCCCACATTAGCTCTGCCTCACCCTATGCTTTCTGAAGAGATTGGAAAGTAGCCCTCCAAGGCTTGTAAATTTAGATTGCTGTGGGCAACAGCAATTTTACCTGTAGGGAGACTAATAATAAAATAGGGACTGGTGAGAAAAATACCCCAGCTCAGAGAAATTGCTTTATGTACTGCAAGAGTGCTGAGGCACTCAACAAAAGCGAATCAGATAATCAGAAGAGAAAACAGCAGCTTCCAACAATCATAGTAGGAATGATGGTCAACATCCCACTTGCACATCTCAGTGATTACCATGCACCATGCATAAGCCAAGAATTTTGCACACATTATATCACAAGAGCCGGATGAAGTATCTACTATCATGCCGTCAGGCTCTTGTGCAGGTGAGGAGATCTGTTTCAAAAGGTTAAATGACTTCCCTAAGGTCATCAGCTAGTAAATACCGGGCCGCAATTTGTCTGGTTAGGGAATCTGAACTCATAACCATGAAACTAGTGTGGGATGGAAGAACTGCCTGGACCTTGGGTTTCTAATAAATGGCAATAGTTTAGAGAGGAAACAAAAATGGCCCCATAAGGCAAGTAGAGAGGCTCACAAGCTGAAGTGGGGGAGACAGTTTTTGTAGTAAATCATGCAAGATGATTCTAGTAACTGTGAATGATCTGGGTCGGTATTTCTGGGGGTAATTTAAAAGACTGTGAAAGTCTTTTACAAGAGGGGATTGTGATAGGTGGGTACTGGCTAGAGAGCAATTGTGTTGGAAATTAGATCTAAGGGATTTATTTGGGAGCTACATTTGCAAAATCTGTTACTGCTAAGCTTGTTTATTAGGGGTAGCTTGAAGTGGTCTGATAGAAATAATTAGGGAAGGGGGTACTAGGTCCGTGCAAGCTGCACCCTACACAATTCCAGGTGTGCAATGCAGCAGCGCCTGGAAGCCATCATCCCTAGGGGCTGCTTCTGACTGTGGCCCTGTCAGATGCCATATGTGCACTGCGAATCTACTGCAAACAGATGCTCTCTATCAAATGAAACTCTTCCTGAAGCTTTATGTAACAGACACATTCCAGGACCAGGCTGCCCCAGTTAGAGAACACCATCGGTGCCAGATGCTGTTAGGGGCTCAGGCCAAGTAACTGTGATAGTACTGCTCCCTCCCTCCACGCCATCAAATTAGCATGAACCATGGCCCACAGGAGGGTTGTTGGTATTAGAGGAGCCACAGTAATATGACCAGAGAGAATCTCAGTCCAACAGAGATACAGAGAGATTGACCCCATTCCAGAGTTCGACAGGCTGGCAGTGAATCCTGGCTGCCAACACCCTCTTTTTTCATTCACAAGGCAATTTGCTATGTTGTTTGGATTCTGTACCTTTCATTTCTGATTCTCATTTCTTATCCCCTGGGCTGCTTTGAGATTGGTTTTAAAAAGAAATGGCACATTAAAGGACTCAGCTTTACACAATGGTATAACCAGGATGGACTGAAGCTGGGAGGTGAAGTTATGAGCCACCTCTGCCCCAACCTTTCCAATATCTCTTTTGAGATGGGGCTAAAGGAAGGATGAGAAAAGTTCTCAAATCTTGGCTTTATAATTGGAATTCAGGCTTGTAAACACACATATTGAGCACTGGACAAGGATGGGGGGATGTAGTGGAAGCCAATTTTTGCCAGAGTCTCATGACAACCCAGAGTGAGTCATCATCAAGAAAATAGGGGGAGCAGATGTAGCTCAAGTGGTTGAGCACCTGTTTCCCATGTATGAGGTCCTGGGTTCATTCCCTGGTACCTCCTTTAAAAAAAAGGGAGAAGGAGAAAAGGAGAAGGAGAGAAGAGAGAAGGAGATAAGGAAAGAAGAAAGTAGGGTGGCACAGTGAGGCAGACTCAGTAACCCAGGAGGGGCTGGAGGCCAGTAGTTGTTCCAGGTTGTCTTGGTTTGCAACAGGGCTGCTGAGGCAAAGTACCAGAAATGGGTTGCCTTTTATAATGGGAAACTTATTAGGGATAGAAGCTTACAGTTCCGAGGCCGTGAAGCATCCACATCAAGACATCAGCAGAGATGCTTTCTCACCAAAGTCAGCTACTGGTGATCCTAGCATCCTGCCACCTGAAGATCAGGCAAGATGGCGGGTGTGCCGGGTGCTCCTTGAGCACAGCTGTGGCCAATCAGTCCTCTCTCTCTGGGCCTTGGCTCCTTGAGCCTGTTGGGGCTTCTCTCCTTGAGCTCAGCTGTAGTGAACCTGGAGCCCTTTCTCTCACAGGCTGATCAAATATGGTAGCTTCCTTTAGCTGTGTCTGTGTCCCTCTGTGTCTCCATTTATATCAGACCCAGCCAGAGGCTGGAGGCCCAAGCTGGCTGACGCCTCACTGACTTAGTCCAATCAAAAGGCCCCATACCCACAGTAATGCATTAGTTCAAAAACATAATCTTTTTCTTTTTGGGATTCATAAAAGAGCTTCAAACTGCCACACAGGTATTATTGAACTTGATTTCAGCCCAGTAGCATCACTTCAGAGGTGCGTTAGTGCTCAGCAAGAAATAGGCTTTGTGTGCAATATTGAAGAGCGACCTCACTAAATTCTAAAACACTTCATGACAGAACAACTCTGCCCAACAAAGCAGATTTTGCTTATTTTATGACTCCCAGATGTCCCTATATTGTAAAAACTTAGGGTCCAAAGACTGGAACAATTGACCAGAATCTGCATATGGGGGTGCCACCTGCACCTACCAGAGACAAACACAGCTGTGGCTCTAGCACATCTCCACATGGCCACATGCAAGCTTCTGTGACAAGTGTAGAACCCCTGTGTGGACAAAACACCCCGGGGCCACGTTATAGGATATCAGTATATTCAGGCTTCAAGCTAGAAAAATTCAGGTGTAATATGTATGTGATAACAGCTCTCTCCACATACTGGTAAAGCCTGGGCATATTGGAATCATATTAGCAAATGCAAAGCTTCTTTCTGCTTTCTTTCATAGTTTTCTTTGGGAGATAAAGGTTTCTCCATTCTAAGGTGTCCCTACGTTCCATCAGGGAAAAAACAACAACAACAAAAAAAACCTTTCCTTTAGTTACTAGACCTTAAGCCTAGTAGGTTCAACTTAGGTAAGTAGGACAGAAATATCCCAAAATAGGTATCATGGCAAAGAGTAAAGGGGAACCCTGAGTTGAGGAACTTAAGGCCCCTTGGAGGGCTCCTAATAATCTAGTAAATGGAAAGAATAACTTTAGGAAGTGCTGAACAAGTGCCTGGCACAAGGAAAGTGTCCCCTGGATACCAGCCTTTGTTCGTGTTATGGTGCCAGGTGCCCATCTCTTCATCCTGCCTTTCAACCATCACCATAGGATCCTATCAGCCATTGATACTCAAGATGTCTCAAACTAAACTCATCATCTTCCACACGGCAGCTTCCCGTGTGCTAGTAAGTGGTAGAACTAGGCTTTGAACCCTGGTAGTTTTCGATGCTGAAGTTCATGTGTTTACTCATCTATGCTGACGATCCAGCTCAGGCAGCCACCTCATATCCCATCCTCTCTAGGTTATCCTTCCTTGGCCAGGGGATGAGGGCCTGGACGCCACCCTCCTGGAACTCGGCCAATACAAAGGAGACCACGTTATGTGGCAAACAAAAGATACAGACGAGTTCCTCAGAGAGAGAGAGGGAAATGTGTTTTTAAGGCCATAGTTTTGTTTTATTTTGTTTCCTGCAGGGATTCAAAAATGAGCTCTAAATGCCTCAGGTCTGCAAGAGATTTCTTTAATTCCTGAACTTTCCTCAGACTTCTGATTTATAATGTGTGTTCTCTGCAGATTGTCACAGAACAGGAAACTTGCTTAACCAAACATAATGAAGTCACCAGACCTCTGCTCACATTATTGGGGAGCATCAGCTTGTCTGCTGTGGGGTGTGAACAGTCATCCAGAAAAGAAGAAAATAACATAAAGGAGGGGGATGACAGCCTCCAAAGGGAGGAGCAGACTGTCTTGAAGAGCAGTTCTAAGCACTGCTTTCTCCCCAGTTTTGTCTGTGTTAAGGTTTGTATGTTGCAGGACCAGAAAGATAAAAAGGTACCTGTGCAGTGTCAGAAGTAAGTGGGATTTGATTCTAGCCCTGCTTTTTTTTTATTATTATTAATTAGTTATGTGACTTTCAGCAAGGCCTGACACTCTTTGAGACTCAATTTCCTCATTTCTCAAATGGATATGGTAATGTCTGCTATGAAGATCAAAGATGTAAAAGAATTTTAATTCATTTCATTCAACAAATATGTATTGAGCTCCCACTAAGAATCAGTCTCTGAAGCCTGTGATTGTAGACAGAGGCCCAGAGTCCAGTACCAGAGCAAGTCATTGAATCTTGTTCCCTTACCTTTCCCAGGTCTAAAATGAATGCAATAATGGTTGTCTTCCCTGACTCACCCAATGAAAGTATTTTAAATTTTAAAAAGAAAGGTAAGTGAAAGAAAAGAGAATAGCTTCATAAGGACATATGAAATTACTATTATTTTAACCATATTAGTATACATTTGAGGCCACTTCTGTGGAATCTAGTAGCCATGCTGTCAACAGCACAACCTCTGGAAAGAAACCCACAGTTCAAATCCTAGTATGTATTGGCAACACAACCTTGGACAGGTTACTTAGTTTCCCTTAACCTCCTCCCCACACTTTTTTAGGAAAATGCAGATAATATCTATCACACAGAGTTGTTCTAAGGATTAAATAATTACATTAATGAGTCTATATGGGGAAAGAAAGACAGCAAGATTCAAAGACTCACTAAAAGTAAGAAACAGAGCAGGTCCTGGTATATAAAGTACTAAGCAAAGTGCTGGCTAAATGACTAAATCATATTATTTATGTGTGGTATATTATACACACACACACATATACACACACTGTATCCTTTTGCTTTATTTTCCAGCATTTTAACGAACCATTTCTGCTACATTTTAAATAAAACTTCAGCTTGAAAAAAAAAAAAATTATGAATTATGTCCCTCCCAAAATGCGTGTTCTTAATCTGCACTCCTGTGGGTGTGAACACACAGTAAACAGAGCCTCTTGAAGATGTTATATTTAGTTAAGGTTTGGCCAGACTGAATGAGGGAGGGTCTTAATTGAATTACTGTTGTCCCTTGTAAGCAGATAAAATTAAGACAGAGTCAGAGAAATCTGTAGGGTGGAGGAAGCTGGGAGTTGGAAGTCAATGGAACAGAATTCAGAATGCAGAAAAGAAAGGAGAGGACATGGCTGTGTGATGGGCAAGCCAAGGAAACTAAGGATCGACAGCCAGCCAGAATGCTACAGAATGAGAGGAAAGAGAACAAGCCTTCTAGCCTCTGAAACTGTAAGACAAAAATTTCACATCGTTAAGCCAGCCCACTGTGTAGTATTTGTCTTAGTAGCTGAGAAACTGACAATATATAAAACACATTACTCATGTAATAAAACCATTAAAGTATATTGGGTATACTGAAAGGGAATCAAGCTCCAAATGAAACATCATTGATGATGATGGTGATAATAACGAAAATGTTTTGAATACCATGTGCTAGTGTATTAGTCAGCCAAAGGGGTGCTGATGCAAAATACTGGATGGAGCCACTTGACCATTTCCTGGGAGTGGGGTTGCCAGCCTTCTCAACCAAAGCACCTATGCTGGACTTGAGCACCTGCTGAGGAAGTCCAAGGTTATGTTTCCAGTCCTATCACCAGAATGAGAAGTGCAGTGTAGGACAGGGACGGTGGTGGCAAAGGGGTGGGAATACTGGGAAGGGGCAACAGCACATCTTCAATTTAGAGTTAGCTCCTGGAACTGAGTGTGGTGAAATTGTGGTCAAATTAATTGTTGAATAATGCAGTTCAGCCCTCAAGAGCAGAGAGCTCCCTCTGATAGGGTCTTAATACAACAACTTTCAGATATTTGAAAATCACAGTGGCCTAATTCTGAAAAGTGATTATTCTTCATGGAATGTGACCTGTTTTCTCCTGGGGAGATAGATAAAAACTAACTTTAAAAGAATGATTAAGTTTAGAAAGATTGGAAAGGCAGAAAGTTCATAACTAGTTAAATAACAAAATGAGGACTAAGGCCATAAAATTTATTATTATATACTGTGGAAGTGAAACTTAATAAAAAAGGGCGGGGATGACTATGGAAGGCAGGAACTGAGAGTCAGTAAGGAAGTGGGGAAATCCTCTGACTTCCCGCTTAATCAGACTTTGTTCTTTGTTGCCAGGAGGCAAGAGAGCTGGTGGGCATATACTATCCTTTTCCACTTCGCACTTCAGCTTCAGCACCTGTGTTTCTTCCCTCCGCTTAATGGAGTATTTCAGATTTGCTTGAGAATGCAAAATATACACTGAGTATCTCAGCAACTCCAAAAACCATCCATAGAAACTTCTTCTGAACTAACAAGCATTCAGCTAAAGACAGTTGTTCTTTCTTTCCTCTTCTCACCAACCTCTGGGTCCCTTGCATTTAAAATTACAGTAATAATAACTATAGTTAGCATTGGGTAGTAGGATAACCACGTAATTTATGTCTAAACCATGATGCTTTTGACTGTGAAAAGGCGTCTCCCAATAGACATAATTCAAGACTATCCTAGGCGAATAGAGGACATAGGATCACTCTATTTTTTAAGCACTTCCTTTGTGACAGGTTCTAAGCAAAGGG
Organism: Cabassous unicinctus; assembly: GCA_029593785.1. Classification (NCBI taxonomy): domain Eukaryota; kingdom Metazoa; phylum Chordata; class Mammalia; order Cingulata; family Chlamyphoridae; genus Cabassous; species Cabassous unicinctus. The sequence continues at coordinate 25,354 of JAQZBX010012660.1, read as the reverse complement.
CTTTACAGACTTGAGCTCATTTGATACTCCAAGTGATCCTCTAAGGGAAGTGTTATGAGCCCCATTTATTGATGAGGAAACTGAGACTTGGAAACGTGCCGAAAGCTGACCATCTCACCCAGACACAACTGCAGTGTGCTCCATGACTGGGAAAGCCACCAGCCTGGGGACTTAGTGGAGTCATCTGATCAGCTGTGCTTTCCCTTCAGCCTGTCAGTCCAGCTCTCAGCCTTGAGCAGGTGTCTCCCCTTCCCATCAGGAATCCACTCCCTTACCTCCATCACCTGTGCCAAGTTCACAAGTAGCCTGACAACCTGACTGACAAAAAATTAATAGTATAGAGAGGACGGCAGCTGCCCAATTAGGAATCCCTATTATTCCCTTCACAGGCATAGAAACTTGAGACATTTCTATCCTTTATTTGTGGGAAATGAGGGAGAACTTTTCAGAAACTGTTATACTGTAGCCCAAGAGACAGGAAAAAGATGGAATGGAAGCAGTGTAGTTCAGAGGACACTTGCATTCACTCTCATAAAATTCAAACATGAAATCATCTTCAAAGAAGGCTTTACCTGTTCAAGAAATGACATCATGGCGGTAACTTCAGAAGGCAGAAGGGAGAAGTTGTTAAAAGGAAAAAAAGAGGAAATGCTAGAATTCCTTTTCTTCAGTCCAAATGTAGAGACACTGAAGAAGAGTGTATGGCTCTGCTGCTGAAGCGGCTGTGTGAACATGAGCATGAGCTGTGTGAACTCCAATTCTGTGAAACTCATTGTCCTCCATACAAAGGCAGGCAGATCTAATTTGCAGTATAGCTGTGAGAGTTCAAGGACTTGATCTGGATTAGGGCTTCTTAACAAGGGGTCCGTGAGCTTGAATTAAGATTCAAAAAAACATTCTTGTGTGGACATGTTGGTGCAGGTGTGGTATATTTATTAAATAATACACAGTATGGTGTGGACTTAATAAGGGGTCCATGGTTTTCACCTGACTGACAAGGAGGTTCGTGGAACAAAAACAGGTTAAGAACCCCTGATCTAGGTAGAGTGACTCAGAAGACCATAGCTTTGAATATTTCTCATACAAAGAGAGGAAGCAGCCCTAACTCCATGTTTTAGGGTGAGCACCCATCTCCTAGAACCCAGACATCACAGGGAACAAGTGTCTCTGTAGGAGCTGACCAATGCACATTGCTATATGAAGCAGAAGGCAACCCTTAGACCACTGATTAAGAAGCCTGAAGCAGACCTTTGCATGTTTGAAAAACACAAAAATCCTAAGAAAATGGGAAGAGGAAACCTGGCAACCCACTAAAAGAGATGGGGCTTCATTTTGGAAAGAGTTTTACAATCAACTAGATGTTGTTTTGAATCCAGCCAAGATCAGTTACTTACTAGCTATGGGATCTTGAGCAACCTTTCTGAAACCTTAGTTTTTTTCATCAGTAAAATGGTATGAAATAAGGACCAACAGAACAATCGAGAAGATTAGAGAGAATGTGTATAAAGTGCCTGTAGTCAAAGTTAGGCAATTAATTACGAATGGCAAAATTTTATTTCATTCTTGCACACAAGGGAAAAAGGTTTATTGTAGGATAATTTAAAAATCCCCTCTCAGTAGCAATACATTATATGGAAAGAGAATAGTTGGACAATCATTGTTAGGCTAGATTTAAAAACACAAAAAAAATATTTGATTAAAGTCACTAAGCTCTTGACTGATAGTCTGCTGACAGTTGGTGGGTAATTAGTTACCATTAAAATAGATAGGCAAATTGTTTAAGCATTTTGGGGTAAATGTATTTTCCTCTCAGAGGACATTGTGAATTAAATCATGCAAAAAGCTTCTGACCCAATACGGTTTGGAACAATTTTTCTGTTATACTGCCTAGCCCGGCGCTTGATGTAGAGAGATAATATACACCAGCTATTTCAATGGCAGTTAATGCTTTGACTGGAGGACCACTGTTTTGCAAAGCTTTAGCTTAAAGCCACCAAAATAAAACACAGTCTTCTTTTAAATATGCATTTGCAGAGCAAAGCTGGAGCACAGATAATGCAAAGCAGAGAGAAACTACAAGAAAAAGAAATCAGGAAATGGTTTAAGAAGCTACTAAATGATTGTTCTAGCAGTAGAATTAAAGCATTTAATCTGTCTGATTCAGCCAATATTTAATTAGCAACTGTTTCCCAAGTATGTATCAACTTATGGTGAAGAGCAGAGGAAAGTGGCTTTGGCTTTTATATTTTCCCTAGCATTAAAAGTAGAAAATCTACGTGAGTAAGTAATTAATATTTCCTGCACCATCAGAAGGTCTGAGAAGACCGTGGAGCCACTCCTTTGAGCCTCCAGCCAACAGAACAGCCAAGGATTAGGTTCGGGCCAAACAGGCATGCTGTAGGAGTGAATTCTTTTCCAAAAGCCTTTTCCCTTACAAAAACTTTTTTTTTCCTCCCAACTGCTAAATGCAATGTCATTTAAGCATGATCCTACCATGGCTTGTTTCACTTGGGAAACTTTCAGAATTGAAAATGTGGTCAAAATACCAAATGGATTTTTCTGCCCCTAAGCTTTCCAGAATGATGAATTATGATGGTTAAGGTCTTTTAAGTCCACCACATTATTGAACCTGAGCCCAGACTGGACAGGATGCCTGAGGATGTCACAGTCATGCCCACTTTTGATTCCATGGCAAGTACTTTTCTTTATTCATTTGTGAAGAAAACTTTCATTAAACAATGATGTTATTTAATAATCTATCCATTATTTTCCCTTGCTGACTTGGGGAGTGGATTTCACTACTCTGAACCGATCAGGGATTTGATGTGACCTTGTTGCTTGTTGGTTTACTCAGCTCTCAGTTTGAGCTGTCTTGTTCTCCAGTACAGACCCACATAGCACAATATGTGGAAGTTAGTAAGCACTAAGTAAACAGCTGATGAATGAACGTCTTGTGTCATATCTAGCTATTTGAACATGGAAAAACAGAGTACACACTGTGTGCCAAAGGCTTCTTCTGCTTATCCTGTCCCAGTTCTTAATTCATGGCATTTGTTTGAGCCATTCATAGAGGTACGACCTTTCCCAAGGTCATAAAGGAAGCAACATAAGCATCCTCCGGAGTGATGAAATGCTCCAGAAACTAATCTTTCTGGCTAAGCTGGGTTCATTATCAGAATCTTGCTCAACACAGGCGTTTGGATAACCACTTACCAATCAGTTGACACATGAGACAAAGGCTATTGTTACTCGAAAAGGATCATGGCATTTTGGCCACTGTTTAGAGCCAAAGAAACAAAAGACTTTCCAACAGAAAACTTTAGCTTCAGAGCAAAGTAATGTCTTCTTCACATTGCTGTATCTCTCTTGCCTCACCCACCCTAGGCGCATATACATGTGAACATGCAATATTGCACTCACACACGGCCATACACCCACACATGGCACGTGTACTTCTCTTGGCCATATATCCTGCACGCCTACCTCCTGAAGCATGCTGGGAGGCAGAAGAGTGCAATCCTCTGGAAAGTCAGCAGCTGCATTTGATGGCTTGGCCCAAGTTTGCTCAGCCAGCTCATCATGGGTGATTATGTTCTCATTTGTGTCCTCAGACTGCAAAAGGAGAAAGGTTAGCTAGTTTGGGATCCCTTATACAGCTGTTACAGATGTTTATGGAAGAATTTGATATACTGAATCTTTCCCAGAAGTTAAAAAAAAAAAAAAAGACTTGTGAATGGGATTCTGAAAGCTCTAAATTAGTAGCAGTGAGTGAACAGATTTCTTTGCTAACTGACCCAGAACATTAAATTGATAATGTAATTTAACATCATTGGTCTATTTGATAGCTGCCTATTAATACTGCACCCTCCTACCTTATAGTCAATTGCAAACTCTAGAAATGGAAGAACATATTTATTTTGCTTGGAATTTTGCGATTTTCTGCTATATGAACTACTAGTAATTTGTGATTTCTTTCTCCAAGGGGAGCCTATTACCCTAGGAGAAATGATCACCTGTATTTGAAACGTGCAAGCCTTGGCTGCCTTCTCTTCTTGTGTCATTCTCTGCTGCAAGAGCATATGGGATTCAAGGAGCTTGAACATGAACCCATACTTGGGATGTGCTTTCTAACCTTGGGAAAGGTTGTATTTTATCCAGACCCCTTGTCCACCACTCCTTTACCTCGGGGAAAGTCAGGACACGAGAAGAGAAACTCCTGGAAAAGTCACCATCAGCTGCCAAATAGAGGGCAATGAGCTACAGGGGTTGCTGTTCCAACTTGGAGAGTTTACAAAATACCCTAGAGTACTTGTTAAAATTTCAAATTCCTGGATACTACTCCAGATCACCTAAGTCAGTATAGCTAAGATTTTAGACAAGCTCTTCAGATGTTTCTTATGTACACTAAATTTGAGAATAATACTCACCTGGAAATTTGAGGCCTTTATAGAAGGACATGGAAAATAGGCAGTAAGAATAATTTTACTCAACATGGAGAATTTTCAGATAAACAAAGTTGTTTGAAATGAGTGGTCACCCTTAGCAGATACTTACTTCAGATAATCACAATCTCACCATGGTCTTTCATTCAGAGATCCAAGATGGTTTGATTTGCATTGCAGTTTCCCTCAAGAAGTTAACCCCCAAATTCAAATAATTTCCAATCTTTCCAAGGATGGCCTATTTTTGCACTATATAAGCTAAGTCCATGAAATGCTGTTCCTTGCTTTTACTTATTCTTCAAAAAACGGGAATGATCATGAAAATCCACTGTGGGTATCCATCTTAGCCAATAACAACGGCTGGGACTTGACCCCAGGCAGAACTCTCCAAAGAACATACCAGCCAAATTATGCTTCCAAAATTCCCAATGACAGTTGAAAAGAGCCAAGGAGGCCAGGTGCTGGGCAGGAGGACATTTTAGGCTTGGCTGATGTTCTAAATTGTATACTTCTCCTGTCTACCGGAATCACCCATTCAGAAAGTGAGCTTGTATCTTTCTCCTTGCCATCCCCTTCTCCCCTTTCCCTACTCTGCAACTCCATCCCTTTTCGGTGTGAGTTGTGTGAAATCATTTATGTAACATAAAAAGTACTGAGATTTGAAGGACCTGAGTGTCAGAAAGGAGGGAGTGGTAGCTTATTCCTCCTGCTTTTTCCCTGGCAAAGGGCATGAAACATTGCATGAACAATGGGGAAGAGAGGCATTGATAGGCTATACAGGAACCTAAGTAGTGAAAATAACCCCAAGATTAGTTAGCAAGTTCAGATGTTAGAGACATAGTATTCAAATGCTTTATTATTAAAGTAGGTCCATCCAGTATAGGGGAAGCTAGTCTCCATTTTCTTTGTGCTGAGGCATTTTCCAGAGTGTTTAGAAATTCTTCTTTATCTTCTACGTCTCAAAAGATTCCTGAATCCCATCAGTTTATTCCAACACTATGTTTTTAATTACTCTCTTTCTTTCCATCTCCACTGCTACAGTTTTGGCTCAGATCCTCATTAATTCTAACACTCTCATTACATTTTGTGCTGAGTGAAATAGTCTCCAAACTGGTCTCTCTGCCTCATAGACAAGCCCCTCCAGCCCACACTGCTGCCAGTGTGATGTCCTGTAACACCGTACGTACTTATCACGTTCAGCCTAAATACCTTGTATGGCTCCCCCATTGCTCAAAGGCAAAGGTCTAAACCTAATATGCCTTCATCAGGTTCCAAAATAACTTGTAAAACTTATCACCTAAGATCTTTCTGTATACCCTATGTTTCTGCATATCCAAATGCTCACTCCCCAAAAGTGCTATTTCCTGTCATACTTTCACAGTTCTTTCTCTAAGGCTCTTCTCACCCCTCTAAGCATTTTGAAATGGTCTTACTCTTTAAGGTCCATCTGAAAAATCACTTCTGTTAAGTTTTCCTGATTTCCTTTATCAGAATTAATTAGTCCCTGCTCTGTACTACATCCTCTATTTACCATCACTTCCATATATCTTATATTATAGTTAGGTTGATTGCGAGCTAGACTGTAAGCACCTACAGGTTAGCACCTACAACTTTCTAAGTTGTCCAGCCTACTATCTTGCCCATAAAGTACAGCTCAATATATGTTGGTTTGTAATAAATGACCCTTTCAGGTTCAAAGCAGGTAGCTACTCTCCACTGCCTGCATAATTGAGTTGCAATTTCACTTTTATAGAAAACCCGTAGGATAGAAAAGGAAAAGGAAGCCCAGGGTGGAAAGCAGTGGAGATTTTTGAAAGACACCTGCCCTTCAAGTTCTAACTTCATTACTCCCCATAAGACCTACACAAAGACCCTTTTCTGCTGTCTCTCTCACCTCCTTCCAACTTCAAGATTCCTTTCATATTCTTATCTCAGTTGCACATGGCTCCTTGGAAGTGGTTTTATTAAAATGTATTTGATGCAGTTGCTGGTCCATTAACACCTTCTTGCAGCCAGCTATGTCAGACAAGCACTAAGAGACTTTTATTTCTCTCAATTAATGAAAATTACAGCTCCAGACACAACCAAGAGGCTTCTGGGTCAACCCAGGATGCAGTAACACCACAACATAAACAACACAGTTGCTATGCCCTAGTAGCTAATATTCATGTATTTAGACCAAGATCATGAGCCCAAGCCAAGGAAACTTCTGCAGCCAAGTCCCCCTGCCAGAATCCATGAAAGTTTCCAAGTCCTAGATATCAACTTGAGGATTAAAATTCAAAGTGGAAGTAAAAGAGCAAGAAGTTGAAAGATCCAGGAGCAAAATTAGCACAATAGGCAAATAATACATGCTATTTATATAACCCCAATAGCCCTCAAAGAAGGATGGGTACTCTCAAGTACAGGTTTCTTGATTCTGCTGGGGATTTTAAGGGGTTGGGTACTAGGGTTTGGGGAGGGACTGGGAAAATCTCAATTACTTGGTATGATAGAAAAAAGAGAATTGAGAGTTTACAGATAGCAATCCGCATATGAAGAAAAGAGGAAAGAGAGTAGAGGAACAAGGGAAAGGCAGTTAGCCTGTAGGTGAAAGACCATACTTTCGTATGAGAAAAGGGAAATTGATAGAGACTCTAAATTTCTCACTCCAGGTTTTAAGCAAAAGAATTATAGCTGTGCACAGGCTACAGAGCCAAAGATAGAGAAGCCAGGGGACCTGGAAAAACATCTTGCTTCAAAGGCCAAGGATCTTGGACCTCAGAAATATGAAAATCCTTTCTTAATCTGGGAAAAAGATGAGCTTAATACACCACCACTAGTGTTCTTAGAGCATGGAATGGTATAACAATTTGTATATATTACAACAAGGGAAAAGAAGAAAAACATGAGGTACTCTATAAGGTTTTTTGTGTTTTTTTTTTAAAGATTTATTTATTTATTTATTTATCCCCCCCTTGCTGCTTGTGCTTGCTGTGTCCATTTGCTGTGTGTCTTCTCCGTGTCTGCTTATCTTCCCCTTGCTGTGAGGTCCCACTGCATCAGCCCCTCGCGCCGCGCGGGCTGGCCTGCCCTCACAAGGAGGCCCCGGGAAGCGAACCCGGGGCCTCCCATATGGTAAACGGGGGCTCTATCGACTGAGCCACTCCCGCTTCCTCTATAAGGTTTTAAAAAAATCTTTCCCTCTGTCCTGAGAAATTATTCAAGTTTACTATTTTGTAGTATTTCTCTTAGAATATAGAAATTCCACATCTCAGAGACGCAGATGGAAAGGAAAATCTGTAATTGGATGCCATTCCTATCAGTCATCTCAGCTATGAAAACAGAGTCAGTCCATCTTCTTACTTGGAAGCAACAGTCATATCTTGCTCGCAGCTTTTCTGTTCACTGACTTCTTTTTGTTTGTTCCTAGTAATACTGGGGAGAGAAGTCCAAGACAGAAACCAGAGACAGAAACCTCCCTAGCAGAGGCCTGGCCAATCAGGATGGGAAATATCTTATTAGTTGATATTCTTTTGAGTCAAAATTAAAAGTAACTTTGTTAAATAAAACCAAAACCAAAAACAGAAAACCAAAAAGCAGCCCTTTGATTGAGTGTGTCTCTCAGAGATTGGAAACTTTCACTCACACCTTTAAGAAAAGACCCAATTAATTAATTTAGGACCTGACAAGAATGGAGTCTTCCTGGATCTTTTGTCATGAATGTTCTTGAACAAGTCCACGGGGGCAGGAGCCCTGGGCACTCACTGCTTATCACTAGGAGGGCTTTGGATTGTCAAATCGTGGGATTGAATCAAGCAAGTCTAGAAATCTAGGAGGGGCCCCAGCTGACACCTAGGTTATATGAAGAAGATTGAGGGGACATGGCAGAGAGGCGATTGTGTCAGAATAAGAGAAAATGGAGCAAATTGCAATCATTAGCCAGCAGTCAGACAATTTAATGTAATAGGAGAAAGTGATAGATACAGGGGAGTTTCAGAGATAGAAGATAATAAGATTTGAGAAAGGATTTGAAGGTCAAGAGTAAGATTTTGACATGTATCCCTTGTTTTTCCAGACCTCTCTGGCCTTTGGGACAGTTGAGTAATTGTGTGCCAAGTCCTTTTCCAGTTTGGCTATTGGTACCACAGAGCCTTCCATACTCTCTTTCTCCTGCTAGTTTTAGGGGCCTGAGGTCTCTTGAGTGGTTATATTGAACTTTTCTCCAGAGGTGAAAGGGAGCTTTCTCTCTCTTCTGATCAAGCTCGCATAGGATGAGCTTTCTCTGCATTTGCAGCTTTTCAGGCCCTCCTTAGTAGCTGGGCACTGTGAGTAAGGGCCTGGGGAGGTGTGTATTGCCTGGAAAATTCCTCAGGATGGCTGGGGAAGTGGTGCCTCTGACGTACAGGCTTCTCCCCTCCTGGCTGGGCCATCTGCCCACCTAATTCTGAACAGCTTGAGCTTGTTACCTTTTTTTGTTTGACGCTGGACTTAACATGATTAGTGTTCACCCTAAACCTGTGCTTCTACATTGACACGTGCATAAAACACCCACACTCACATCCCCCATGTGACTAACAAGAATTAAAAAAGAGCCCATCCTCCGCGGAAGGCGGTGCTCTGGATTCTCCCTGCCCATGCACTCCACATTTTGCTCTATTCTAACATCTAACAGTTTCTTTCCCTTCGTTGCCTGCTTCTGGGCAGCTTTCTTCACCACATTCCTTCCTTCTTCTGGACTCAGCAACCAATTTGGCTCCATGGGGTATGAGTCTCAACAATCCTAAGACATTTTTGATCTTTTCCCTCTGGCATCTCACACTTTCAGCCACCTGCATGTGCGTCCTGGCCAAACCTCCACCTGGACCACCTGGCCAGTACCCCTGCCAGGGGCCCCAAGTCAAAAGTTTGGACTCTGTGTATTAGTTTCCCAGAGCTGCCATAACAAATCACCACAAACTGGGTAGCTTACAGCAAGAGACATTTAATCACTCGTAGTTTTGGAGGGCAGAAGTCCATATTCAAGGTATCAAAAGGGCCACCCTTTCTCTGAAGGCTCAAGGGGAGAATCCTTCCTGTCTCTTTCAGCTTTTGGGGGCTCCAGGCTGTGGCAGCACAGCCCTAATCTCTGCCCATGTCTTCACACGGTCTTCTCTTATAACACTTATCCAGGCTGACCTTTTCTCGAGGTCCTCAATTTAATTACATCTGCAAAGACCCCTTTTCCAAATCAGGTCACATTCATAGGTTCCATGAGACCTCCTTTTGGGGGGCCACAATGCAACCCACTCCACCCTGGGAGACTATTAGGTGACTGTATAGACTTGGAAACACTTTGTACTTGGAAGAGGGGTTATTACGACTATAAATAAAAAGGATGCCATGTAAAAACATTCATAAAATAGAATCTCAGCACAAGGGGAGAGGGAAGGAAAAAGGAAAAAAGAGCTCCAACATGTTGTCAACCACAAATTGCACAGATTCTGCTGCCAGTTACTTGTGCCCAAGCTCAGAAGATGCTATTGTAATCTTTTTTGGGGGCCTTTTGAATTTCTTTTTTCAAATGCCACTTCAAAACCACTTCAGGAACCATCAAATAGGTTAGAACCCCACAGACTGCTGAGATCCCATAACAGGAGCAATATAGGGACAAAGATCTGTGTGTGTGAAGATAAAGAAAGGGGAAAAATGCTGCAGTGGGAGCACAACGCTGAGGAATGTTGAGAATTCAAGAACCTTGTGCCATGGCAGGATCCCTTGGCCTCAGAAAACCCACCAGTCATGAGAGGCAGCATTGTGAGGCTGCCAAGAGCTTGATTCGGGAGTCAGGCTGCCGGCCTTAGGATCCCAACTCTGCCTCTGACCAGCTGTGTGACCGGGGGCCAGTTACTTCACCTCTCTGTACCTCCATGTTCTCACCTAAAAACTGGGGTAAATAATGAGGAAGGCTACTTCATAAGATTACCATGAGAGTTCAATAAGTTGATATTTGTAGAGTGCTTGGTATACTGCTTGACATGAGGTAAGTGCCATGTAAGTGCTAGCTAGGAAGGGCAGGCAAATAAGGCAAGGGGTGAAGGGTGGTGACAGGAGCAGAGACACAGCAGGGGCAACTCAGGAGGAAGCAGGAAGTGCCCCAGGACCTCAAGGTTTCAATTTCCTCTTTCTTGTGTCCTAACCCACTCCTCTCCAATCCCAAGTATCAACACGGAAAAGTCTAGTCACCTGAAATAGGTTTACGTTCCTTGCAGTTGTTATTTCAGAAAGTCCCAGAAATGTATCTGAAAGTCCCAGAAACACCCCCCAGCTATCCCACCCTCACCTGAAATCCCTGTAAAGGGGGGGAACTGCTTCTCCTCATGCAGCTTTGGAGAATCCTAGCCAGCCAGTTCCTCCAGGGTGAAAAACCACCCACAAACTCTCAGCACGGAGAGAATAATTGATACCAAACCCATTCCAGAGAGTAGCCCCAGGGTTTCGTCATAGAAAGACAAAGAAAACTTTAAGATTCAGAAAGGGGAGGTGCTAATGTAGAACTGCATTAAGCTTCCCACAAGTGCTTGAGGCTGCTTTGCCCAGAAGCAGAGAAAGGATTCACTCTGACTGCAGAGTGGGAAAAGCCTGGGCTTCTGTTCCAGACAAACATACAACGAAATTCACGCTCTGCTCCTTATTGTGTGTTCTGAGACAATTTCCTCTGCATCTCTGGAGACATCTGTTTCCCCGAAAATAAGTCATAGCGGCATCTACCATGCAGAGCTGATATAGGATTAAATAGGGTCGGAAAAGTCCCCAGTTCTGTGTCTGGCATTAGTTTCTGTCATTTCTCTCCACCAGAGATGATGCATTACTGCCTCCTCCATCCTGCCATCCCAAACACCTTCATTGCCCATACTCACTTTGGCTCAATTACTTCGGGATTAAATTTGCAAACACATTCAATTTTGTCAAGCCCTATTTAAATCACCAGAATAAAGTGGATTTGAACTTTTGTGAGTCATTCAGTTCAGAGCAAAGTTTTCTATTGAGGCTTGGTTGAGCTTTGGCTAGACAAAAAGAGTGAAACTTAACTGCTTACATCTTTGCACCGCCTGAGACAGTTGTTGTAGTAAAATTGTCACTCCAGTCCTCCTGCTGCAGGGTTTGTGGCAGCCATTTGCACGGTGAAGTGGGCCCATTTCTTTTTTCCTGTATTAAATACCCACAGGCAATAATCCTCATTATGGGCCAATGGCTTGGAAAATGTTATTATTAAATCAAAGCCATTTGCAATAAGGGGGAAAATTCATCTGCAACTATAAACTCTGTTTCTTACAGCTGGGCATTAAGGAAACAAATGGTGGCCAAGCCCAGCACTTCTAAGCTTAATCACATGGCAGGTCCTCTTGGGCCATGCTTGCTGAAGGGGAAGATCTGAACCAGGAGGAAAATTCCAGGAATGTGGATGCTTTTTCATGGGAGATCTGACTTGACCTGGAGCCTCTGGGGCAGGGCATGGGCTCATGTGGCCTCATTAGTGCTCAGGACATACTTTTATTTATCCAGTTTATTTTCTATAAGATATTAGGAAGGTTGAACATGTATGGGGCTCCCATTTCCAATTATAAAAGACTGAGCTTTGGAGTCAGATACCTGGTTTGTGATTCCAGTTGCATGACTTACTAAATAAATTGGGACAAGTGATTCAAAGACACTATTTGAATCACTTAAAATGATTCAAAGGCTAAAGGCTGTGATGAGGTTATAAAGATTGTTGGATCAGAACATGTTTTTTGAGTTGCAGCAAAGCCTCAGGTATAGATCCTGGGTCTTGGAAAGAATCAATACCTAGTCTTGGCTGGTTCCCAGTTCCTCTAGTCTGTGCTCATTGGGCCTGTGCTATGATAGAGGTCAGGGAGACCCGGCTGGGCCAGGCTTCTCTTCCTCTGTCACCCATGCCCCATACACTGCAGCTGAGTCTGGTCCCCACTGAGTCCAGAGAGTCCTATCCTACTGCTGCTAATTAGAATCTGGCCCTATCTCGAACCAGTTAACTCAGGTCCCCTGAACAGCACTAGGTTCATTTTCTTTAAATCCCCCTTACTTATTTTTGGGATTCTTTCAGAGGATTTGTTACCTGAACTCCATGGTCCATGGTTTGATAAAGCCTATACTTTCATCTTTGAAAGGTTAACCAAGTAATTGGTGTGATATACTTCTATCATGGAAATCTCTTAAAATATTAGAATAATTTTTATTTAAGTTTCCTCAAGAAAATAGAATGACAAAGAATCTTCCCATCTCACTTCCAAGACAAAAGGAAACTGGGATGCTGGAGTGATACTGGAGTGGGCAAGAGGGAAGGGCAGAATTGCAAAGCATGGAGGCTGATGCTTTTCTGCATGCTCATCATTGCTGTCTGCTGCCATACCTACTGGAGAGCAGTAGCAAATGAGGCAAGTCTGCTTGTCCTAAAGGAATTTATAATCTAGCTAATGGGGAGACAATACATGTGAAAACAAATCCATCAGTCTTATCTGATCTGAGCTGATTTGAGAGATTGTATGTGAGGAGACCAAAATCAGGTGGCTAATTCAATTGGGAAGTAACCCAAAGAAGCTGAGCAAGGAGAAGAAGCCAGGATTGGGGCCACTAGGCCAAAGTACAGAGGACCAGGGTGGAGAGAGCATGCATTCTCCCAGACCCTATTTTCAAGGCCTGGATCTGGGACAGACTGATGGAAGTATAGATAAACCCCCTTCATAGTGTTATTTGGAATAGAGTCAAGCATTACTCCTAGTGATCAACGGGGCAGAAAAAGGCAGAGCATCCAGCTTAGACGTGATGAATGTGGGCCAAGGTTTCCACTCAGGTTGCTTCTCTGGGTGATTTGTCTGTTCCCAGTTGCTGGGATGTTTTCTGTCTATTCCATGCCTCTGGGGTATCCTAAGGAAACAGAGCCATGCAATGCAGCCTTTCCATCTCAGCTCCTTTAAATGAACTCAGCTGTTAGCGCAATGTATGCTGGGAAGGCTTAATATCTACTGCAGGGCTTGGCAGCACATTCACTAGTATTCACTGGGCCCTCTTGCTGTTTACTCTATTCTCCCCTAGTTCCCGTTCCTCAACAAATTTGGTTCTCTAGTCCGGTTTACACAATTTACTCTTTCAGCAACCTCCTACCTACCCCACATTGATAACCAAGTTGGTCCTTTCCTTCCCAATAATGTGCTTGGTATTAGTCATCTGGTATACCCTGAGCACCTTCTTCTCCTGCCATCCCTACCTTAGTCCTCTGGGCCTGTTGTTTGCCTTGGGATCACACTGGTGGTGGGAGTCTTGAAGGTAAGCAAAGTAGAAGCTTCTGGTCAGGAACCCAGAAGAGTCTTCTCACTGCCTTTGACAGGTTGTTGAATTAATAAAAATGACAAATAGTGCAGTTGTGAGCAACGACTTGTAATACGTACAATGAAGACTATGACTCTTAGGCCTGGCATAACCCTAGAGGTCATCATCACCCACTGTAATTCTCTCATTCTACAGAGGAGATCACTGTGGCATTAAGAAGCTGAGTTCTTTAAATGGGGTTGCACAGCTTGTTACAAACAGTTCTCAGTTTCCCAGTCCAGAACTCTTTTCACTAAAATAAAAATCTTGCTGGATCTAAAACGTCACTTCCACCTGCCTAAAATAGGATTGAAACCTCTAACCCCCACACTTGACTGGGGACACCAAGTCACAGGCTTGGTCTCCAGAGCTTCTTTTCTGTAGCCTACCATGGAAATGGTTTTCCCCAAGACTGTACAGTGCAGAGGTCCTATTTGAATGGAAACTATGCATCAAGATTGGAGGGTCTTCAGGGGCTTTTATCTTGGTGATATCACCAGTGTTTCAGGGTCTGGCTCTCAGGCTCCCGCTCGTAAACTGATCTCTTGGCTTTGGAATGCTGACTCGCAGTAAGTCACTTACATGGGTCTGGAATATATAACTCATAGTGCCATTTTTTCCCCATTTATTATGAGAAACAGAACTGTCAAGCTCCTAAACTTGGCCGTTGGTTTAGCTAGAGGAATTAAGGACAGGGGGAAACACAGTTTAGTTGGATTAAGGTTTACATAGGCATAAGCACTAAAAAGAGGATGCTATTCTCCCCCATAAGTAATTAAAAATGAAACAACAATAACTTAAATCCCCAGCAAGTAAGTGTCTTTCTTTGCCCACAAAGATGATGTTGATCTTTTTTCCTCTCTCTTTAAATATCAAGCTCTTTCCATAATCTTTTCCCTGTTGATCCCACTTTACTGGTGCCTGGACTGACTATTGGGAAATCTAATAGTAAAAGATTCTTATTCCAATCCTCCTAACCCCAGACACAGGGCCAATTGAATTGACCAGTCTTAGTGACAGGCTTTCACAAAGGAAAGATACATGTGTATTTGGGTTCAGTGGAAGAAGAGAGGAGTGGTACTGGTACCTAGTGGCACCTCTCCACAACTTCTCACCTTTGTCTGAGATCTGAGCAGTCTGCTGGCCAGGCGATCCATCTCAGGGAAGAAGTGGCTGAAGCTGTTGCCCAGTCTCCACCTTGGACCCCATTTTAATCGTCTCTCCAGTGAGAGACAAAGGGCCAAATTGGGACTCAGCCTCACAGCAGTTCTACCCCTTAACCAGGCTTCAGCCCTCTTGGGGCAAATCTTCCCTGCTCTTATCATAAAGAACAAGATTCTTCCTCACTGGTAGATTCTACCAATATTGTTACATTGCACATTAGATCTCATTGGGTCTTATTTCTAATTTCCTTTGAAGTTTAAAGGGCCCAATAAATAAACTTTCTGCTCCTCCTGTGCCCAAGTCAATTGAGAAATAAGATATAATAAAGTGATAGCTGGAGATCAAAATACCAATTTTTAGTGTTGATAAGCCGATCGGAGATCATGGCTTTAAACCCACAAGCTTGTTAATATTCCATGCCTCATTCCCAAAATTAGTCCTAGGGACAGCTCACCTGAAGGAAAGTTTGGTGCCATAAAACAGTGATAGCAAGGATTGTTGCCTCACACTGGTCTAGGATGTTTAATATTCTCAGCTTTTCTAGGCAAACATTTTTCTGAGAAATGTTTTCCATCTGTTAACAAATTTTGCTTTTCTTTTCTTCATTTTTTTCTTAATAGTGTGTGTGTGTGTGTCTGGATAGATGATTTGATTTAATTCGATTCAATTAGATCTACATTCATTTATGAGTTAATTTTCCTGTACTAGTAACTTGTAGCAGTGTGGAAGAACTAAGGCAGCTTTGCAGACCAGGAGGTTTTTACAACAAAAAGACTCAATTACTCTATTATCACAAAAACAGGCTGATTCCCTCAAATGTGATACCTCAAGTAGCCTTGTCTCCTCTGCTTTTCTGAGAAAAAAAATAGTTTGATTTGGGGGACTTCAGTTCTCTCTTGCCTACTCTAAATTACATACTATTCTTGAAGTCAAGGAATCATAGCTTTGACCTCAGTATGTTCTGCTCAGGAAATGATGTTTTTGTGAGCAGTTCTTGAGCTCTGCTTTTGCTGGGCTCTCTTTTTACTGAAATTTCTTGTCAGCTTCTTTCCATTTACTCTTAGGGGGCTTCAGTGTGATCTCAGCTAGTGTTGACTCCCTTTGAAAATATTTTGGAGTCTGTTTCTCAGTTTTACCAAAAATGGAGTTTTCAATATATTTTTTGTTGTTGCTTTTGAATTGTTTCCAGAAGGGGGAAATGCTGACTGCAGCCAATCTGTTACTCTTAATATGAACAAATAGCCAAGGATCACCAGACACTGAAAAAAGTGCCTGACACTATTGATAAAGATTAAAATTAGCAGAAAAACATAAAAAATCTTTAGGAAATAGAGAAAGAATCAAATAAATCTTTTTTAAAAAATCCTGTAAGAGATAAGAAAAAAATATTGCATTCATGAAATAATACCAGAATGTATAGAAATACTTAAAGGACTATGAAAAGGTATTGAAAATATAAAATATAATATTTAAAGTTTAAAATTCAAATACAAAAGGGTGTTTTCTGTAAATTTCAACTTTGTTGTAAAATCGAAATTTTTTTAAAAAAAGATGGAAAAAAATTCAATACAAGCACTGAAATGTAAAGTTGAGGAAATTTCCCATAAAATAGAACAAGAAGGGGAAAAAAGGGGAGCAGATCAGAAGAAATTTAGGAAATCATCTTAGGAGGTCCAATACCTTGACTAATAGACATTCTAGAACGAGAAACAGAAAAGAGGGACATTTTATCATAGAAATTATACAAGAAAAGTTAGAGAATCTGAGGCATGAACTTCAGATTTTGAATGCCTAGCAGCCCTATGAAGACAGCCACAGCTAGGCACCAGGTTACAACATTGCTGAACCAGAGATAAAGAAACCATCTTAGAAGTTTGCATAAGGAAACAAATAGTTTGCAGAGAAAGGATTAAACATTCAAAATGGCATTTGACTTCTCAAGCGCAACACTGGAAACTGGAAGATAACAGAGCAATGTTTTCAAAATTCTAAGGGAAAATATTTTTCAATTTAAGATGTTCCAACCAGACAAATTAACATTCAAGTGTGAAGGTAGAATAAAGATGTTTTCAAGCAAAAGGTTTCAAAAAATTTTACCTCCTGTGCACCCTTTCTCAGGAAACTGCTGAAGGAGATACTTTCCATCCAAAGGAAGGATCAAGAAGGAGGGGATATGAGACAGGAGAGGCAAAGAGATTTCTCAGGGTGATGAACTATAGCTATGGAATAAGCAGAGGGCAGAGGGTGCTAAACAGAATGTGATACTGGTAGGTTTCATGCCTTATCCCACCCTTGTAAGAGGCATTTTATGCCCTGGAAGAGATTCTGCAGATGGTTTAGCAACAGAAAGAGAGGCAAACAAACATCTCACCCAACCCTCTTGCCAAAGAAATAGTTAATTCCAGGGAAAACGAAAATGTATAAGAAACGAATATAATCACAATGCACGTGGCTCAGTGTAAAATAAATCTACATAGTTAAAACAATGCAAGTGCTGAATTTTGATTTAAGCAAAAATTATCTTATTTAAACCATCGCTCCTTGCCATCTTTCTCTATCCTCTTACCCCGCTTTTTCCTTCCCAATAATTTTTATCTACCTGATCCTATATATCTATGTTTTTTTGTTTTGTTTTGTTTTTGTCTATTTCATTAAATATAAGCCCCCATGAGGCCAGGGACTTGGTTTAGTTTGGCCACAACTGTATCTCTGCAATTCCTAGAGCAGGGTACATTGTACATCTCCATAACGAATATTTTTAAAAATTAGAGGAAGTGCATCTGTGTGCAGGGACGAGCGTGCATGTGTCCGTGTGGGCATGAAGTATTAGAAATCTAAATTTTTACTCACATAATGCTCAATAAATAATATCTAAATGCAAAAAAATAAAAACAGAGCAGCAAACCATGCTGTATAGCAATATGAAGGTAAATAGCACAAACTAAAAGAGTACAAAGTGGCTCCTTTGGAGAGGAGGAGTGGATGAGGAGGAGGATTGGGAAAGGAGCTGCTATTTTTTGTTTTAAGACTTGTAGTATTATTTGACATTTAAAACTGGCATGTGTATTACTTTGATAAAAATATGAATTAAGGGAAAAAACTCGGGAAGGTATAACACTTCCATTTCTTATGCATATCACCGAAGTAGAGATTTATGTTTCTTTTAAAAGCAATGAGTCTATTGGGAGATTTTAGGCTCGCTTGGTAGAGTAGGATTCATTTCCAGGCACATCAAGCCGTATTTCTAGCCCTGCTGAGAACAGACAAATGAGAACTTTTTTCCCAAAGAAATATGAGAGTCTGTTTACAATAACTATCTTTGAAGTTCTTCTCCAGATCTCCTTAGATTCTTTTGAAAATCAAGTTGAAGAACAATGGCAAGGTGGGGCTGTATGTCTCTCTAACTCTTAACACCTCCAGTTTGCTAAGATATGGGCTTTAAAGAGCCATTTAACCACTTTGGGTCTCTCAGTTCCTTCATTTGTAAAATAGGGATGGTAATACATCATTGGATTACAGTGCATCCAATAAGATATCTCAGTGAAACCCCAGTACAAAATAGATATTTGATAGTGTGTTTTTTTCACCCTTTCCTTCCCCAGGACTGATTGAGGTCCTGAATTAACTAATCAGAAAAGGAAATGTTTTGCCATACCAGTGAAAGAATTTAAATTTCTACTTGTCTATAAAGAATTTTAAGGACGCTTACCCTTCCTCGTTATTGAGCAGTCCCATGGGAATGCATGGTTCATATATTTAAGGGAAGGGACAGTACATTCGCCACATTGGTATTTATCATGGAAGCTGTCATGGGAGTGCATCTTCTCAGCACCTAAAGCTTTACCTAAGAACTCAGCCAGTGCCCCTGAAATTGACTTGTACACTGAGACTGGTCTGTATTGACCAGTCTCAGGAGGTTTTCCTGTCCAGGTATCAGTTAAGACAGAGACAGGCTCAATTCAGCTACAAATGTGAGTAGATGTGTAGAACCTCAAATATTGAATTAAGTCATTTTTTTTGCCAAAGGGATTGCAGAGACCCCTTCCCTGGCCGGTGTCCATGTAAAGGGTTTTCTCAAAGCTCCACGAGCTTCTCTAGAAAAGATTAATTTCATCCTCTATTATAAAGCCTTGTGAATGGTCCCCAGGGCTGTCCTTGGTAATGAGAGAGAAGGTCTTGTTAAGTATTAATGATCACAGTAGCAGGTTCACAGTACCAGCTCCTCCCTGGGAAAGAAAAGATCACTTCATTGGCATTTATCGAGGGAGCTTGCACTGGGGACTAGGGCACAGCCATCATTGCTCTCCACCGTGGGCACAGGGCAGAAAGGCAGCTTCTCTCCCATTGGATACTTGCTGTAATTTCCTAACCCAGAAATATATGAAGCTACAAAGACACAACAGGGATGGCAAAGGGAAAGAACCAGAATTTAAATTTAAAGAGGTATTATTGTAATTCTACCCATATAATTGAAGGAAAATGTTTGCTGAAATGACTTGTGGTGATACTATTCTTTATTTCCCATATCTGTACATGGAAAATATTCTTTGAAATCCAAGGAGTAAATAGTCAATCTCATTAATTTGGTGATTTCCAACGAAGGCAAAGAAGTAATTGAGTCTCTTCTACATGGAGCACTAGATGATTGGTGTCTTATATGAATGGAGCAGAATAATCTGAGGGCTATCCATTCCCACTCTTCCACATATACCTCAGGAATGGAATTTGAAGTTCTGAAAGAATTCAAAAGAATGTTTGTGGTGAATGACATCACTGCCCAAGGTTTTTTCCCCATAAATGATGAATTCCCTTGAACCTCTTTAAAAGAGCTGCCTCTTGATGTATAAAAAGGAAATATTGCCTGTGCACAGCTTCCCAGTCCTCCCCCAGGCTGCCACAAAAGAAATCAGGGAGTCAGACTAGCCCTGTGGGAGACTCTTTCCTCCTCCTCCCCAGAAGATCTGGACGGTAGGACTTCCTGCAATTCTTCCCATGTCTTCTCCCAGTTTCTCCCCAACTCACCATCTTGCACACAGGCAGGGGGCCCCTGATCACTGGGGTCCAAGCTACCCTCTTATCCTCCTGCCTTCATATACTGAAGGTGTGACTTGGTTGAATAACTGAGCTGAGTAGCTGGGAGGGCACCAGAATCATATAACCTCTATGGAAATCCATGTTCAGCTGCTTTGTTATCTACTTTCTGGGTAGATTACTTTGAGCATTGTTTTTGTAGTCTGTGCTGCTGAAAAATTAGTTAAGTTTGCCCATATAAAAAGTTCAGCCTAGTGTCTACCACAAAGAATGCACCAAGTAAAATATAGCTATTAGCTTCATCTTCTGTATATGATGTACTTCAGACTATTTTTTCAAAATATCAAGTAGGCCTGGTTACAATAGGTAGGCTAATATCTACTGATCCCTTAAAATTTGAGTAAACACTGTTGTAATTTTGGCAAACATACCAAAGTCTCTCTCTCTCGCTCTCCAAGTTTTTATAGCATGGCATATACTAATAACTTTTGGTTTATACTTGAGATCCAACAGTCCATATCCTTATGATTTATTTCCATTGTTTCAAATACTCTCTGTGCCAAATACCCTTTTGGAATGAATGTTTTCATGGATCCCATGAGGGAAACACTTGCAATGATGCAGAAGGCAAGCAGTGCTAGGGCACCTTTCTTCTACTCAAAGTAAGTCCTTCTTTCTGCATTCTATATTCCTGTCATTATTGTAAGTCTTACTACCCTAAGGAAGCAAGCCAACTGAGATATTGGAAAGTGAGTCTATTTCTTAATAATCCTAAAAATTACCTGTGTCTCAGTGCCTGCATTGTGCTTGGCATATACTAGGTGTAGCAGTTTGGTATTATTTATGAATTCCAAAAATAGAGATTGGATTATGTTTGTAAATTGGTCTGTTCCTCTGGGTACATTAGATTGTATTGGATTCAGAGGTTTCACTCTTACTTGATTAAATTATGATTAAGGCTTTGATTGGGGCTCGTCAGTAGGACATTCATTCCCCTCCACTTGGTACACGGGGACTCACAGAGAAAATGACATGGCAGAGGAGACAGTTGTAGAGTTTAATGCTGGAGCCTGGGAAGTAAACACACAGAGAAACAGATATGTGAGGAAAGAGATAAGGCTCCATTAGATATGGTAGAGGCCCTGGGAAGAGAGATGAGTAGTTTGCCTTATAGCCTACAGCTGGCCTTGTGGAGAAAAGAGAGCAGCTGAGTCCAGACAGGACTGAGCTGGGAGAGAGATGAGACTTATCCCAGTTTACAGCTGATATTGGAAGAAGCTGGGGACCACAGAGCCTTATGAGGAAAGGAAGCCTGAACCTTTGCAGATGTCGGCAGCCATCTTGCTCCAACATGTGGCAACAGACTTTGGTGAGGGAAGTAACTTATGCTTTAGGCCTGGTAACTGTAAGCTTTTACCCCAAATAAATATCCTTTATAAATGCCAACAGATTTCTGGTATTTTGCATCAGCACCCCTTTGCCTGACCAATACATTAGCTATGCATTTATTAATACAACTACTAAAAAATTGATTTGATGCAGAGAATACTGAAGTGAGATGTACAAGAGGGAGGTGAAAGAAAAGGAATGAAATAGGAGTTATGCACTGGCATTTGCTAGCCCTCTTGCTAGATATCCTGCTGCTTTGCTCCCCTTAATTGTTGTAGACAACAGTCTACCTGCTTAAGGACACTCAGGCTCTCCAGTTCACTAACTCAGGGAACCCCTAGAACACATAGCTAAATTATAATCAGGCTTTTCTATCTGTACTCATTGTTTTATGCTCCATAGTCTCAAAGACATAGTAGGTGATCACTTTCTTCTAGATTGATTTAACACCCCCAATCATGCCTTCCAACTTCTCATCTCTGCTTCTCAACATTCTACCCATTCCTGAAGCACAGTTCAAATGTCATTCTCTCTACAGTAGCTTCCTCAAATCCCCACACCTTGATCCCCAGTCAGAGGCCCTCACCAAATCTTAGGTTTGAGCCATTAATATTAGACTATCACATTCTTCCTTAATTATTATTTATTTTTGTTTGCCATTTTTTTCTTATGTGCCATTTGGATAAAGGAAAGTGAATATGGGAGGCAGACTCTTAGGATACCAGGTCTGAGAGGGGCAGAAGCCAGATCACCTAGGGTTTATTGCCAAAGGTAAAGCCATTGGTATTATTCTAATTGTGAAGAGAATTTTAAGTAGTGGTAAAATCATTATGTTTCAAAAGACCACTCTTACTGCTGCTTGAAAAATAGACTGCATAGGGACAAAGATGGAATTAGAAAGATAAGTTAAAAGACTATTATACTAATTAATGTGAACAATTATAGTGTCTTAAACTAGGTGGTAGCAGCAGAGGTGATGAGAAAAGGTTAGATTGTAGAAATCTAGTGATGGTAGAGCCAACAGGTGTTGGTAATGAATTATAGAGCATGAGAAAAAGAGAAGAGTCAAGAATGACTTCAAAGTTTCTATCTAAGGAATTAGCATCATTTTCTAAGGTATAGGAAGAAGAGGTTTGAATCTGGGAATTAAGAGGTCACTTTTGGACAATTATATTTGAAAACCTGTTAGACTGCTAAGAGAAATATCATGAGGTCATTGTATATGTGAATCTGACTTTCAGAAATGAAGGCATCCGGAGCTATAAATTTAGTCTTCAGTGTAGAAATGGTATTTACAAAAATGCATCCTATATGTCTGGATAAGAAAGCATATAGAGAGAAGAGAAACGCTGGGAAGTCCAGTCATTAGACATTAGACATTTGAAAGGAAATGACAAAGGAGACTGAGAAGTGACCAATGCGGTAGGAGAAAACCAGAAAAGTATAATTACCTGGAAGCCAAATTAATATGGCATTCAAGGAGGAAAGAGTGATCAACTGTGTCAAATGCTGCTGGCAGTTCAAGTATAACTAGAATTGACCATTAATTAAATTTAGCTATGAGAATTCATTCATAGACTCAACAAGAGGAAATTCAGTAGAATAGTAGAGTCCAAAGCATGGTTGGAGTGAGTTAAAGAGTGAACTAAAGGAAATGAATTGGCAACTGCAAATTTGGAGAATTCTGAGTTGGCTGCAAAGTGTAAGTCTGAGTTTGCTAGGGCTGCTATAAAAAATACTACAGATGGGTTGGCTTAAGAAAACAAGAATTTTTCTTCTCATGGTACGAGGGGCTAGAAGTCCAAAATCAAGGTGTCAGCAGGATCATGGCTTGTCTGAAGTCTGTAAGTTCAGATGCTAGCTTGCTGGCAATTTGTAACTCAATCTGTGCCTCTGTCACATGGCTGTCTGTCTCCTTACTTCTTCCTTGTCTGTGTCCAAATTTCCTCTGTGTGTAAGGACACCAGGCATGTTAAATTAAGGCCCACCCTGGTTCAGTTTGCTTCATCGTCACAGGCTCTTCGAAGATCCCATTAACAAATTAGTTCACATTCACAGGATAGGGGCTTAGGGCTTAAGAATGTGTTTCTGGGAGACACAATTCAGTCCATTACAGTGTAGGATAGTAGGGCAGTAACTTGAGGGCAGTAGCTGGAGGGGAAAATGGAGGCAAGATAGAAAGATATTTGTTGGTCTGGGCTTTTTTAGATGAAAGAAATAAGAGCATGTTTGTATGCTGATGAAAATAATCCAGTAGAAAGGGTACTGTTCCTGATGTACTTTTGGAATAAGGTGCTTGAAGATGTGGGAGAGGATGGACATGGTAGACAAGGAGAAGAAATGGCCTCAGATATAAGCATGTAAACGCCCTTCCTTGTTTGAATTAACTGGTTGATTGAACTGCAGGCTGTCATATACACATCAGATTGTATTTATAGTGATGTCATTTATTATATTTTCCAGCTTTCTAGCATCTTTTGAACCCCAACACTTTGTTGAGGATTTTTAAAATTAGTCTTACCTCTCCCTGGTAACAGCCTAATCACTCATTACCCAGCCTCTCCTCAGCTAAGGACCAATAATGTGATCCAGCTCCTGCAATCAGACACACCCACGTGAGACTTCAAATTAGAAGTGACCAACATGATGGGCAGAATCCATTTTCTGGTAAAGATGGCATCAGCTGCAACCAGCTGGGTTACAAGACTAGATGCCTCATTCAGAATTTCTGGCATTGGAGTGGAGACAGTGGTGGTTGCTGTACTGCTGAGTTCCTGGTGCTCACGAGGCAGAGATACAAGCTGTAGCATCTAGAGCTTGGTAGAGGAGGCTTTTTCATCAGACTGATTCTGTAGATTGATTTGAGGTTCCATTCCTTGAAGTTTAGGATGGAGCATGATTTTCTGGCCCTCCCAATGAGTCTGGGGAGCTACTCATTATATATATATATACTGAGATACTGGAGGCCAGGGATTGAACCTGCGACCTCATATGTAGGAAGCTGGCACTCAACCACTGAGCCACATTGGCTTCCCTGCATTGGTTTTATTGTTTGTTTTGCTTTTTTTCAGGAAGCACCTGGAACCAAACCTGGAACCTCCCATACGGGAGGTGGGTGCTCAACTGCTTGAGCCACATATGCTCCCTCATTATATTTTTAATAAAGCTCTTTACTCCTTAATCTGTCAGATTTAGTTTCTGTTGCTTGCAATTAAGAACCCTGACTAGTACAGTGTTTAAGAAACCCAACAAAAGATAAATTGCTAAACTCTTCTCCTTTTACAAGGTTACTTTAAAAAAAAAAACAATTTATTGAAGTATATCATTCATACATGAACATACTTAAGCCATAAGTGTTCAGTAAACATCGTGATCTTACAAAACAAACATGTATAACATCATACAGGGCTCCCACACATCACCCCCCCCACAAACATCCTGCATTGTTGTGAAACATTTGTTAACAAATCATGAAAGAGCATTGTCAAAGTATTACTACTAACTATAGTCCAAATCTTCCTCCCCTATACATGTTTTTAAGGATTTATTTATTTATTTACTTTTATCCGTTTTTACCCCCTGCCCCCATTTTTCTGCCCTCTCTTCTCATCCTTCTCCTCCTGTCTTCACTGGGATTTGATCCTCGGAACCTCCAATGTGGGAGAGAGGCATCCTACTACCGCCTGCACCACCTTAGTTCCTGGTTTTTCGGTGCATCTCATCATGGCTTTCCCTTGTGTCACTCTCCTGTTACATCATCATCTTGCTGCGTGGTTTGTGGGGCCAGGTGGCGCACCCATGCATGGGGCCTGGTGGCACACCCACACATGGGGCCTGGTGGTCCACGCACCTTCAATATTTTTCTTTTTTTAAATTTTTACCAGTAGGTCCTGGAGGTTGAACCCAGGTCCCTCCATATGGGAGATGGACGCCCAACTACCCAAGCCACATCCATCTCCCTGCTATATCCCTTAAGGTTGACC